>CAUYQG010072789.1:0-19253 GCA_963574415.1 Tarsius wallacei | reverse complement strand
GGGAGGCTGAGGTGAGTGGATTGCCTGAGCCCGCGGGTTCGAGACCCGCCTGGGCAAGCAAGACCTCATCTCTACAATAAATCAAAAAATCAGCCGGGCATGGTAGTGCGTGCCTGTAATTCCGGCTACTCGGAAGGCTGAGGTGGAAGGATCGCCGGAGCCCAGCAGGTTGAGGCTGCGGTGGCCGGGAGCGGCCACTGCACTCCAGTCTGGGCGACAGAGTGAGACTCCAACTCAAAAAAATAAAAAAAAATAAAAATAAAAAAAATAAAGTTGATTCTTTGGAATCTATAAACTTTACCAATGTGCTTCTGAACCAAGGTTTTTGTTGGTAAGTGGCCAAAGTTTTGTTTTTAAGTATAATAAATATGAGTAAGACCAAATAGAAAGAAGCACATAATTAAAATTCATATGAAAAATTGTTTGATTGTGAAAAAAACATATTCAGAAAAGTTTGTAAACCTGTAAGTGCAATTTTTCAGCCTTTATAAAGTGACCACTTGTTCCACTTACTATGAGATCACACACACTAATCCAAAACTTAGTAGTACAAAACATTTATTTATTTGGCTTATGAAATGAATAAGCAAATAATTTGGACAGGGCACCAGGATATGGTTTCCCTCTGCTCCACTGTGTCTAGCTTCAGGTGGAAACTTGAAAGCTCATTCACTCATGAGTCTGGTGTTGGCTGGAGGTCTCAGTTCCTCACCACTGTGGCTCCTTCATGCAGTCTCTTACCATAGACTAATTGGACATCCTCACACCATTGCAACTGAGTTCAAGGGACAAATGTTCTGGCATAGATGGCATGGTAGAAGCTTTACTGTATTCATAACCTAGGTCACACTCTAAACTATATGTCTGTGCAGCCACAACATCCATTTTTCTGTCAGTAAGAATTAGAATGGAAGATCATAGAGAATAGTGTTGCTATCTGTGGAAAATATAAACCACCCCATCATCTGTGTATTTAACGCCCAGATCAGGAATTAAAACATTGCCAACAGGGTATAATGTACATGTGTATCTTTCTTGATCTCAAATTGTTACACTGCCTTATGTTGTCTGTTCTAAATGTAAGTCTGATCATATCACTTCCGTGCCTTGTAGGTAATGCCTATTCTGATTTTCATAGTCGTAATTTATTTGCATTTTTTTGTGATTGTGCTACCTTTGCAGGTACCCCTAAATGATATATTTTAGTTTGGATCAGCTTTTGAGCACTATGCACTATGTGTGCACAGTCATACTACAATTATGTTATTTCTTGCCTTTCTTAATCAGCTTTATGCTTGTGTGATTGATTCACGTTACTGCATGCAGTTTTTTATTTCCATGGCAGGCATATAAAACTAAAACTTCAGTGAGATACTACTACACAGTCAACTTGGCACAAATTAAAAGAAATATAATCTCTCGTGTTGGTAAGAATGTGAAATATTAGGGGTATTTGTGCCCTGTATTTAGGCACAATCACCTTTGAAAGCATTGTAGTAATTTCTAGTGATATTGAAATTATGATTAACAAAAGTGTGCACACATCATTTATGAAAAACCTTCTTAGTGGCACTATTCATACTACTGAAGACAATTCAGATATCTATTTTCATTACAATGAATAAATGAATTATTGTATATTCATCAGTTGAATGTGAAACTCTGATATTTGTATGTTACTATATTCATTTATATATTTGAATGATTCCAAAACTGAGTGTAGACAACAAAATGCATACAATTAAAAGAAACAGATAAGAAAAAAAAACCAAAATATATAAAAATAGGGGCAATAGATCTATACAGAAGCCATCAACATAGTGCATTCTACATTAATGCCAAAAACAGTTCCAAACTTTGTGTCAGTTTAGTTTTGTTTTAATAGCATTACAAGACTGATGTTTTATAGCCACCACATCTAACCACTTTTAAATGTGATAACTTTAAAAAATACAATAAAAATAAACAATGTTTTCCCTAATTTGTTGAAACCAAAAGAATTTCTTTAAATACATGAGTGTTAGACTCAGCTTTTTAGCTCTGTTACTGCCACACTGAATGCTACAAGGTGGCATTGACATGCTGTATATTTCTCTTACATTCCTACTAGTACCAATATTATCATATACACTAAAGAAGTATCGAGGACATGTGCACATAAATTCTCATTAGCAGTTAAAGAAATCTCTGATTATCTGATGTTCTATTATGTCTGCATTAATACAAAGTAAATCATCTCTGTAACTGGAAGAGCATATATAATATTACAGCACAGCCACAGTCTATGTCCAGTGCTTTAAATGTTATCTAATGGTGTGCTTAGACTAGTGTATCAGTAGCTTACAAACATTTTAAAAGAATAGTTTGTTTTCTGCCCAGTAATATCTCTATGCCTCTTAGATTTAAATGATTCTAGAATGTCAAACTCCTAATGTTTCCTTCTATCTAAGCAAAGGTGATTTTCCTTCTTTCTACTCTTAATAACTTCTCCCATTGATCATTATTCTTTTCAGCCTTTTCTCTGAGATCTTTCCCTGTTGTTTATTCCCTTTCTTCTGTGTACCTGCATGTCCTCTAGTTTCTCATCTTAAAAAACATGATCAGTTTATTAAAAAACAAACAAATCACCTTCCATCTCCTTTTAAACCTGCTTTCTTGTTTCTTTGTCTTCCAATTGCCTGAGTGATCACTGACTTCTCAAGAAATTAAATTCGAGGTTTTTTTCATTCTTAGCTTTCTTCTAAACCTATTCTTGTTAAAGTGACCAACTGCTTGTTTGTTTATTTATTTTTAAATGTTTATCTTATTATAGAGATGAGGAGTACAAGTGAGAATAAACTACATAAGTAGGAAGCATGCAGGTGAAGTTTGAGCTTCTAACTGACCCTCACTGCCCAGGTACTAGACCAGGTACCCTTTGTGCTGTTATGTACTTCCCCCCTCCCTCCCTTAGCAGTGCCCAATGATTGCCAATCACTCCCTTGTGTTAATGTTAAGGGCCCACTTATGAGTGAGAACATGTGGTATTCGGTTTGTTTCTCTGAGAGTTCACTTAGTATTACAGTCTCCAACTCCATCCAATTTGCTGCAAAGTCCATGATTTTGTTCTTTATGGCTGCATAATACTTCATTATGAATACGTACCACCACATTTTCTTTATCTGGTTCACTTTTAATGGGCAATAGTATTGGTTCACATACAAGCAGCCTACAGACACACGAAAAACTGCTCAACCTCACTAATCATCAGAGCAATGCAAATCAAAGCTACAAAAGATACTACCTAACTCCTGTAAAGATGGTTATCATGAATAAGTAAAAAAACAACAGGCATGGGTGTGAGTACAGAGAAAAGGAACCACTTCTACACTGTTGGTAGGAATGCAAACTTGTTCAACTGCAATGGTAAGCAGTGTGGTGTGGCAATTCCTAAAATAACTAAAAATTAACCTTCCATATGTTCCAGAAATGCCTCTTCTGGGATTATATCCACAGGAACATAAATCATTCTACAAAAAAGACACCTGTACAAGCATGTTTATTGTTGCACTATTCACAAGACCAAGTGTTTCTTAACTGCCAAAATAGTGTTCTTATATTTTTTCTTGTTGTAATATGCCTCTTTCTAGAACTGACTCTTAGTGAACACAGTCATGAGCAGCATAACAATATTTTGGCCATTCATAGACTGTATATATGCTAATCCCATAAAATTTATAATAAGCAATGTTACTGTATTTTTTCTATATTGTGATATGTTTAAAAACACAAATGTTATGTTACCGTTGTCTACAGTATTCAGAACAGTAATATGCTGTACAGGTGTTTAGCCTAGCAGCAACAGACTATTCCATATAGCCCAGGTTGTGGTAGGCTCTCCCATCTAGGTTTGTGTAAGTACACGCCAAGATGTTCACACAACAGCAAATCACCTAATGATACGTTTCTCAGAACATATCTTTATTGTTATTAATGCATGACTGTACTTCATCTTTCTCAAATTTCTTCCTGGGCTTCTGTCATGACAAGCTTTCTGAACTATTTCTTATAATTTTGATCATTTTATCAGCTTGTCTACTCTGGCATCGCCCTCTCAATGCTGATATTTGTTCCAAGGATTTGTTTATGCTTCTCAGGTCTCCTCTTTCTACACACTCTCCCTGTCCCTAAAGTAATTGCTTTTTATTTTTATGCTTCACCACATCATTTATAAACTACTAATTTCCAAATCTAAATTATCTCCACTCACTTGAGCTAAAGATTTGAATTCCATTACATCATGGATCAAACTTTCTACACATGTCACAGTGACACATTAAACACATACTTCAGTCAACTGTTCCATCTTCTTCTAAAAATAAATGTTTCTATCCATATGTGCTTTGCTACAAATTCTATGTTCCAAAAATTGTGATGTTGTTAGTGAATCATTTATTTTTCTCTTTTAATCTCTCCCCTGCCTCCAAAATTCACACACACACACACACACACACACACACACACACATATTCACAGTTCACTATTAGAACCTGTCATTTCTAACTTTGAAATATCTCAGAGTAGATATCTTGTGCATTGTATTCAAAATTTGTCTTTATTGCCTAGTACAATGAATAACCTGTACTAGGTTCACTCTTTTTTTCCTATATTTTGTACTCTTAATAATTGATTTTAAGTGAATAAATGCAGTATTATATTTTTTTTCCAACCTCATTGCCATTGCTTAAAAACAGACCTTCAGAGCCTGTTTCCTCAACACCATCATAAATCTTATGACTGTTTCTTTATCAAACATCAGTCCTCATTATAGCCAATTTGCTGGACTCTGACAGAATTTATATTTATATATATATATATATATATATATATATATATATACACACACACACACACATACACACACAGATGCACTATACACAAACACACCATATTATAGTTATGCACGTATTACAATAATAATTTTTCAAACTCCTAAGACCATATGAAAAAGTGTCATATAACTTTACATATCAGAAGACATCATTTTTATACCACAACCTATCTTACCATTGTTAAAAGGAAAACTTTTGACAAATTAAATTTAGTAAACTTTATTTGAGTAAAGAATGATCCATAAATCTGGCAGCAATCAAAACCAGGAGAAGTTTGACGAACTCTACCTGGCAATGTGGGCAGGCAGTATATATAGACAAAAGAAGTGGCATACAGAAACAGCTTGGTTGGCTACAATTCAGTGTTTGCCTTACTTGAGTATGGTGTGATGAAACAATTGTCTTATATGAACATGGTCTGACTAGTTGGCATCCTGTGATTGACGGAATCTTAGCTGCTATGATTGGTTGAGACTCAGTTACCTATTACAAGAATTTACTCTTAAATGTGTTTGTAGTTTGCTTATATGCTAAGTTAGGTTACAGTTCACAACATAGCAGCTCAAGTACAAATGCAACCTCACACCAAATTTAGTTTAATTTCACAATTCTTCTTTTTGGTCAGTCTCTTTATTTGGAGAGGTTGACCAAAACCTTGGACATTGAATGCCAATCTCTGTCACCATCATAATGGGGTATTTAGTCTCAGTACAGAATTCACAATTCACAATCTCAGTTCAGCTGAATGTTTCTCTATGTTCTTTTTGTGTTTTTATTGTTCTAACTGTAATGAGACTATTTGATATATGACAGATGACTCTATACAAACATTTAAGACTCTTGACAGGATATAGTCACCAAGAAGATTATTATGATGGCTATCAGGAGGATAATGCTAAGAGACCAAAGTATACTCCTTAATAGGAACCTCCATGAGTTGAAAAGATCAAAATCTAATGTATCAAAAATAAGACAGAAAAGGAATCTACTTTTTTTTTTTTTTTTTTTGAGTTGAAGTCTCACTCTGTCACACAGACTGGAGTGCAGTGGCCGCTCCCGGCCACCGCAGCCTCGACCTGCTGGGCTCCTGCGATCCTTCCGCCTCAGCCTTCCAAGTAGCTGGAACTACAGGTGCGTGCTACCACGCCGGGCTAATTTTTTGATTTATTGTAGAGATGAGGTCTCGCTTTCCCAGGCGGGTCTCGAACCCACGGGCTCAGGCAATCCACTCACTTCAGCCTCCCAAAGGCGTGGGATTACAGGCTGAGCCACCGAGCCCGGCGGGAATCTACTTGTTTTAACACAGTAACTTATTTGTTGATTTCTTGCAACCGAGTTACTACCACACTAGATATATTTACCCAAGTGCAGCAGTTGGCCATTAGCTACTGCACACATTCACCTCATTTATTATTTATTTATCTATTTATTTTTAAGTTTTCAAGCAAAGTTTATTTAAAGTAAATTAGAAGAGAGAGGAGAGATTCACCTCCCCAAGGTAGGGGAAGGAGTCAAAGCTAAGAAAACACGGCAGCCATAGCTCACAGAGCCACGTGGACACACACAGAGCATAACAAAGCAGTAGCCTCCCCTCATTTGAACAACATACAGTCCAAAGCAATCGTGTTATCTAAAACAGAGGTCCCCAGACCCCTGGGCCATGGGCCAGTACAGTCTGTGGCCTGTTAGGAACCAGGCCATACAGCAGGAGGTAAGAGGCAGTTCAGTGTGCCTAGCTTCATCTCTATTTACAGCTGTTCCCCATCGCTCCCATTACTGCCTGATCTCTGTCTCTTGTCAGATCAGCACCCAAAAGCCTGCTTCCACTTCCAACATCCTATCTTTTTGAAACAGAGTTTCCTACAATTACAGCACCCAAAACGAGAGTTTGGAGTAGACTGCACAAAAACAACACACTTTGGGTGTCACTGTCTCCCATCACGCCAAGATGGGACCATTTAGTTGCAGAAAAACAAGCTCAGGCCTCCCACTGATTCTGCAATATGGTGAACTGTATAATAATCTCATTATATATAACACTGTAATAATAATAGAAAAAAAATACAATAAATGTAATGTGCTTGAATCATCCCAAAACTCCATTCCCCCGACTCCATAGTGGAAAAAATTGTCTTCCACGAGACTGGTCTCTGATGCCAAAAAGGTTGGGGACCACTGAACTAGAACACCTTTAGCAAAAAATTTTAAAATGTGTGCTAGACAACTGTAACCTTTGCAGTAGAGTCAGCTACAGTAATGTTTGAGGCAGATTTCTATTAATAACTTCATTTGCATTAATGCTAAACTAGGAAAGAGGCACTCTAACAAATGGTGCTCATTTAGAGGGATTTGTGTTTGCTTGCACAAATGTAAGTGCAATGTAAAAGGTAAACAGTTTTTTGAATACCACATATTCTCACTCATAAGTGGGCACTAAACAACAGGCACATAGGCACAAAGGCAAAAACAGTAAAGGCTGGGCAATGCTAAAGGAATGAGGGAGAGAGAAGGGATAAGGCGCACACAACCACCCATTGAGTACCAAACCTACTGTTGGGAAGAGAGAGCTCACTAGAAACCCAAACTTCATCTTCACGCAACTTACTTAAGTAGCAAAACCTCACAAGGACCCCAAAACTCTATTTTAAAAAGTGTTTTATATAAAATATTTTAATATTTTATTTTTAATAGTTATGAAGTGACTGTGGTACCATTAGATCCCTAATACACATTGGTCCCAATTTTCCACTTATGGAGTTTCCCACTAATACGGTTGATCATTAAATCCTTCATAGAGGAGCAGCACAGATAATTCCCTATGAGATGTCTTATGTGTTAGGTCTCACAAATAGGGAAGCCCTAGTAATATTTGTCTAAGGCTCTGTTATTATATCATTGCATGGTTGGAGGCTACCAACAATTAAAGGATTAGGACTATAAATTTGTCTACAAACTTTCAAATTATTTTTCTTTTGGTTTCCCTATTCAATTTCTGGCATAATTTAACTGCAGAATTGTCACTATAGGTTTTACCTTAGATTTAAACAAGGAATCTGAATGTATAACTATAAAAGCCTAACTTTATAGAAAGAACCAAATATTCTACTTGATATATCAGTGAAATTTGTTACAAGATGAACTAGGAAATCTCTGATATTATGTAGGGAATTAGCTTTACATGGCATATCAAAAATTCAATTAATTTCCTCGAGGAAGTTGTTGATCATAAAATATTAATTATTGCTTTATCTATTCATGTATATACAACAACAGCAAAAACTGAAACAAGAGGAAAAAGGAACAAAAATTACATGATGACATAAGAGGGAAGTTCTTGAATTGAAAAAAGCTGTCTGTTTCTAGGTTGTCTTCTGCTTCTGAAGATAAACTTTCCTGTTCAGTTTCACCTTGAGGTCCCCAATGAGTGCAGGGTTCAAGAGTCTAGAGGGGCACTTTTGCACTGAGACATGTGAGTCCAAGATTTGAGAAACCAAAGTTTTGTTCCAGCATGGGTGTGTAGAACTTGCCAAGTTCCCTTTCAATGGGATTGAAGAGCAGTCTTTTTCAGATGTCGTTTCCAGAAGACCCATTATCTGAGTTCTAGATCATGAAGGGTCTGGTTGCCATCATTTGGTAGGTCACAAAGGGTTTCCTTTACTGAGTAAAAATATGCTTTAGATAATGCATTAAAGCCTTGCTATATTGATTTATATCAGAGTTTATGTGTGACAGATACAAGGATTTCTACTACTAGGGGCATATCACTTTCAGTAACTATTTTATAAGGACCCGCCTGGGCAACTTGGCAAGACCTCGTCTCTACAATAAATCAAAAAATCAGCCAGGTGCGGTAGTGCGCACCTGTAGTTCCAGCTACTCGGAAGGCTGAGGCGGAAGGATCGTCGGAGCCCAGCAGGTTGAGGCTGCGGTGGCCGGAGCGGCCACTGCACTCCAGTCTGGGCGACGGAGTGAGACTCCAACTCAAAAAAAAAAAAGGGGGGAGACAGTATGGTTTCTTTTACAACTTATTCAGTGAAATGAGTACTATACACGGGAGATTTCTCCAAGACTACCACATAAGGAGAATACATTTTCTAATTATGCTTTAGCTACTATTATAGTAGCAGTTTTTCTTTTCTTTTCTTTTCTTTTTGAGTCGTAGTCTCTCTCTGTCACCCAGACTGGAGTGCAGTGACCGCTCCTGGCCACTGCAGCCTCGACCTGCTGGGCTCCAGCGATCCTTCTGCCTCAGCCTTCCAGGTAGCCGGAACTACAGGCATGCGCTACCACGCCCGGCTTATTTTTTTCTTTTCTTTTCTTTCTTTCTTTCTTTTTTTTTTTTTTTTTGATTTATTGTGGAGATGAGGTCTCGCCAAGTTGCCCAGGCGGGTCTCGAACCGCAGGCTCAGGCAATTCACACACCTCAGCCTCCCAAAGCGTGGGATTACAGGTTAAGCCACCAAGCCCGGCAGTAGCAGCTTTTCTATATGGGGAAACTGCTATACAACCAGAAAACAGGCATTAAAAATATCAGTTGAATGAAATACATCTTTAAGTGTTCAATGATCCAACAGGTACTAGAAATGTATTATCTGAGATTTTCATGGTCTTACTAGGATTATGTAGAATTATAGCTTTGATAACCCAAATATTGCTTATAAATCACTTCTAAAATTTTATAAAACTCATTCCACCATTTAAAAAAAAATGTTGTGTCATTTTATATATTCCACAATAAGTCTTAGCAGAGCTTTTTTTCTTTTTCTGGAGAGTGGCGTGGGATAAGGGAATGTTGAGGTCTCACTCTCTTGCCCAGGATGGAGTACAGTGGTACAATCATGGTTCACTGCAGCATCAAATTACAGGTGATCCTTCTGCCTCTGTCTCATGAGTAGCTGGAACTGTAGGCCTGTACCACTATTCCCTACTGAGTTTTTGTTTTTTTTAATTAATTAATTTTTTTTAAGAGAGAGATCTTGTTATGTCACCCAGGCTGGTCTTGAACTTTTATGCTCAAGCAATCCTCCCAACTCAACCTCTCAGATTACATGGTGAAAACCACCATGCCCAGCTTCAGAGTATTTTTTTGTTTTTGTTTTTTTTTTGAGTCGGAGTCTCACTCTGTCACCCAGACTGGAGTGCAGTGGCCGCTCCCGGCCACCGCAGCCTCGACCTGCTGGGCTCCGGCGATCCTTCCACCTCAGCCTTCCGAGTAGCCGGAATTACAGGCACGCGCTACCACCCCCGGCTGATTTTTGATTTATTGTAGAGATGAGGTCTCGCCAAGTTGCCCAGGCAGGTCTTGAACCCGCCTGGGCAATCCACTCACCTCAGCCTCCCAAGGCGCAGGATTACAGGCTGAGCCACCGAGCCTGGCTCAGAGCTTTTTAATAATGGTATATTTAAGGACTCAGGAAGGACCAAGTGGCCATCCAGGCTTTTCATGATTACATGCTTCATGTTTAATTTAAATCCTTTTAAATAACGGGTGTTTTTTTTTTTTTTTTCAATCCAGGTGCATAGTATCATTTATTAAGTTGCTTATTATGGGATATTTGACTTGGATCCATCTTATGGAGTTCATTTAAGTTGTATAATTTTACGGCTTTAGTACTGACAGAATAAAATCTACCAAAGTATTTTAATGATATTCAGTTAATTACTGTTCTGTTTGATGTTGGCTTAGCAGTTTCATGAAAACAATAAATTTCTTCATTAGAATTCTTGGAATTCCTACCCTGTCCAATAGTATGATCAGGTATCTAATAATTTCATACAATTTCTGAAACATGTATTCATAATACATCTATATAAATATAACTCAGAGAAGGTTTAGCATTACTTATTATTTGACAATGCTTTTCATATAATTTATTATATCAAATAAATGCAATTAGTTTAATATCTCTCTTTTTATAAGACAAGATATCCTTTGAGATGTTCCAATGGCCCAACTGGGAAATTCCAAAGTTAATTCAAGGTAAAGAAAAAGACTTAATTTATAATTTGATTTTGGGAAGTTTGTAAAAAAGATCAAGTATTTAAAACATTTAATTAAAATAGAATCATACTATTAATAATAATCATTCATTTTACCAGAGTGATAATTTAAGGACTTCAAAGGCAAATACAGAAAGTTACATAATTTTAGAAAAAAAAAAAACCTAGCTATTTTAATAAGAGGTCTCAGTTTTCTTAAGTATCAAAAACCTAATAAATACAACATGAAGCTTAGAAAATTATCTTGGTAAAATTCAGAATCTTTATTTTCTAGGTCAATTGCCTGTAAGGTAAAGAAAAGACTTTCATAATTTTCTATTAAGAACAGACCAGCATGCCAATAAAAACTTTTTGTTTTATTTTTCTTACCGGAAAATTTTGTAATGCAGACATAACATGCTCTTATTTTATGAATCAATCTAACAATGTTCTTATTTAACAAAGATTACCCAAGTCACATTACCTATTTTACTGAGAGAGCATTTGGTTTGTATAAGCACTTATTTTTCTGCAAGACAAAGAAATAGAGCTCTTTTAAAATTTAATTTTGGAAATACCATTAAAAGATAGAAAACATATACATATGTATCACATCCACATAAACGTGTAGACAAAAACAGATCTTATAGCTCTCATTCTAAAATTTTAGTCATGCACCAAGTATAAAAATTTTAAAAAAACAACTAATTTATTGAAGAATATCTAGATCTTAATTGTCTTCCCTGGCCAATAGAACAATATTTTTTTGCCCAGCTGCTGAAGTATTTGACTAAAATTTGTGAAAAAGGTTTTTAAGAGTTTTAAATTTCTCATCTGTAAGAAATCTTTTAAAGAGGCAATCTTTGATTCAGGTGATCTTTTATATCCCTCTGTATATTGATTAAAGAATACATCCCATTGCTTTTGTGATATGTTTGATTCTTTCTTTTCTAATGTAGCTTGTAAGTGAGCAATTTTATCTGCTTAAAACTTCCCCCCTATGTCCTCTTTAATTCTAAGTTGTCTTTAGTAAAGGTAACTATTTTTTCCAAAAATATATAGGTTCTGGGCTCACAACTTTTATATAATAAGTTAGCCATGTTTCATAAAATTGTGGTCTAGATTATGGAGTGCCAGATGCCTTAGATTCAGAGGACCCCATTTTCAAAAGATATCTAAGCGAGACTTAAAACTGGATCAAATCCAATTAATTATCTAATTTAATCCAATCCTGGATACTCATTCAGTAAAAATAGTTCAAATAAGTTGGAGAGGTCAAACACAAATGTATAAAGCTCAAATCTGAGAGGAAACTCACCTATGACCTCTAATTGGTGCAAAATAATGGATACAATGGGTTCATTGGGTGCCTTTTCTTAGTTAACTCATTGCTGCTGAGGGTCACTAGAAATCTTCTTCAGATCGCACTTCTGATGTGAAACTATTAAAAGTAAATATTTAAACAAATTAAATTTAGCAGAATGTATTTGAGCAAAATACGATTCATTAATTTGGCAGCACTCAGAAGCAGGAGAGGTCCAAAGGGCTTCCAGCGATGTGAACAGGCAGTAGTGACGAATAGAAAAAAAAAGTGAGGAACAGAAAAAGCTTGATTGTTTACAGCTCAAAGTTTGTCTTATTTAGACATGGTTTGATGAGGAATTTTCCATTTATGAACATGGTCAGATCATTGGGCAGTGTATGATTGGCTGAAATTTAGCAATTTGTTGCAAGACTGTACTCAAGTTGCATGTCAGTTTACACACTAAGATAGGCTGCAGTTCACTATGTAAAGATTCAAAGTATGGAGATCAAATTCTGTTTAATTTGACACCATCTTCATATTTTTTCTTATATTTTGCCACTGCCTACCAAGCTTTCCCCCACATTCCCCCAGCTCTACATCCAAATAAACAAAATTACTCAATCTCCTTGACAAGCTGTCTTTGTAGCTACCGTTATTTGCTCCCGCAACATTATTCCTCTTTTCTTAGCCCCCAAATTGCTATTTATCCCTGACATCCAGCTCCATTGACAACAAACAAAATACACTTATGGATTATTTCAAGCAAAACTTGTTATTACTTTCTTCTAAATTCCCCAAAATTATTGTATTGGCTACCACTTTGTGACAGAATAATATAATTTTGTATGTATCTCTCTTTTAAAAAAATTAAGCACTTAAAAACCTTCTCAAGTTTATTTATTGGTTTCTGTATATTATCATTATTGTGGGTTTTTAATATATGCTTGTGAAATAAATTACACTTTAAAATTTTTTATAACTGTTATTAATCTATCATTATGCTTTTATATCCTATTTTTGAAGGCATGATGCAAGCCATGCTTATATTAGTTTATTAAAATAAAGTAGGGAAATATTATGTTATTGTAGCCATTGATTTCTAATTTTTTAATATAAAATACTGAGAGATAATTTTTATGGAAGAAGTAATAGCAAAAAGTAATATTTCTCTTTTTTCCAAATTTGAAAGAAATTTTAAGCATTCTACCATGTTGACGATTTTATTAATAAACTGCATTTGTACAGATTGTTGATGGCACTGCTATTTTTTCCAAGCAGGTGGTATTGAATCTAAAGCCCTGTTGTTCTCCAAAATGTTTTTTAAAAAGTGTATAATGTAGAGTTTAAAAATGTAGCGTTCTATAAATAACAAATGTATATTATCATTTTTAAAAATTAGTATTCAAAATAAATAAAAATCATCATAGTATGTTAGAACTTGGAGAAATAAAACCTTCTGTCACTTTGTTGTAAATGCAAAAACATTAAATTAAAGATAGTTTTTCCCAAGTCAACATCAGCAAGTTAAATGAGTGATTATTTTTTCTTTTTCTTTTTCTTTTTCTTTTTTTTTAAATCATCTAATGCTATCTTAATATGGTACCAAGAAAGTTCCCTACTTCTGGCCTACTTCTAATAATTCTGACTCTGGGACCAAAGGACAAATAAGATGCATATTCCAAGTGTTTAATGTATAAATCCAACTACAGTCATGACTCGATCTGCATTTTTACCAAGGTCTCCCAGTTCATTCAACATGGAGCTCCTTCCATATCCAGAGGCTAAATAATAAATCTTTCAATTACGGTAGGTATTTCATGGAAGAAGACTGGGCAGAGCAGTATATAAAACAATGCTGGGTCCAGGATTCTGAGACAGTGACTGCACCCAGCCCCAATCCAAATGTTGACTGACTTTGTCAAGCTTCAAAGTAAATTGGGGTGAATTGGATTCCTTCCACCAGCTAAACTTCCCTGACCCAGAATTTCCAAGACAATTTAAAATGCCTCAGTTAAGAGTGAAGTAGCAAGAACAAAGAAAACATCTTGGGTGTCTTAGAGCAACTAACTCTTAGCAGAAGTAACCACTCTTTCATGGTTTCTCAGGGCAGAAGCCCTGATTTTCTCCTTTCCTTTAAAAGACTGGAAAACTCACAATCCTTCATTCTCTGACTTGGGGATGCTAGTTTGATTTGAATGACTATTTGACATAATTGCAATTTGTTAAAAATACTCAAAAATATTCTATATGGGCATAACAGGAAAAAAAAAACATTGTGTTTAGGTGTTTGTGATTTGTAGTGGATCTCCAAAGTGTGCTGCTGATCCTTGTATCTGTGAATGGTACTGTCCTAATTTCTAAAACTAGCAATCTTGAAAGATTGTTATTATAACAATAGTCATAATGAAGACTTAACAGTCCCAGAGTTTTGGCATACAAATGTGGTTCACATTGGTTTCAGACTGGTATAATCAGTTGAGAACATAGAAAAGGTAAATTATGTTTTTTGAATCTTTTGGGCACACGATAATCTGCCAAAAAGATTTGTATTCATACATTGTCATCTTCTTTCCTAGCTAGTAAAGAATTCATGTGAGAAAACTTAAAATAATTATAAAAATACTTACAAGTCAAAGTAATATATTTATCACATTTTGTTATTGTTAAAATTATTTGTAACACTGTAAAGGCGTAAGAGAAGAGATGACTCAAGTAACCCAGTATGAAAATTGCAATGTGCAGATAAACATTTAGACTGAGATTACACTTTTCTATGTCAACGCCTATAATTACTATAAATTTATTATTTTTAGACTATTTTAAATGTAAAAATAAAGACACCTTTTCAAAAAAAATTCTAAAAGCTGATATTAGGATAATTGTTTTTATATTTTGTCCTGGTAATGATAAATAACATCAGGTTGTCTGTCCTTGAAGTTTAGATTCAATTTCATCCACTGTCTAAATCTGATTTACAAATCAAACCCAAGTAAAGTGACAAATGAAAATGCGTCTTTCAGCAGCAACTCCTGACAGTATATGATAAACAGCATCATTTACAGGACAGTGCATCATACTATTTACATTCAGAAAGAATAAAAATGCTGATTAAGCTTCCATTTGGTCTAGGCCTTCTAGTTCATAGTATGCTAAGCAATTCAATCTTTTAGTTTTAAAACCACCCACATAACTAATCATAACATGCCAGAAGCAATAAAACTACCAGAATGAGTAGGGCTGTTTACCTCTGACACATTGTAACTTTCTGATCCAGCAGTGTTCCAAAAACATGTGTTATTATTATCTCTGGATTGACAGCTCAGCACCCAAGAGCCTTTTCCTTTCCCCAAGATTTGTTTCTAAAACTCATAAAAGTTTTCCTTAAAATAGTGTAAAATTTTATTTCCTGTTCAATGATTCACCCACTTGTTTAAAAGGAAAAAAGTCACCCGACCATTTTCATAGAGAATCTCAATGTTCACAGAGGAGTTAAACAAAACAAGAGAATTGCTAAACATCATTGAGTTTTATTTACTAGATTTGGTGAGAGTTGTGCATGCAGTAAAACTGCTCATTTTTTATTTTTCAACATACTAAACATGGTGATATTCCTAGAGCAATTCCAAGGATTTATGATATCAAGATAAGAATAGAAAGAGGAAAACTTTCTTACTTTAAAATAATTTCAGTTGAGTCAATAAATGTTTGAGTTGACATTGACCTTATTAGTTGTTCTAAATAAAAATTTTCCTGTGTAAATAATTAATAGTACAAATAAATTGTGGATAGAATATTTAGATCAATACCAGAAATAAACTATTTTAAGCACTCTACAAAATTTTAAATTTTTGTATTATCAATATGTCTACTGATGAATAATTTTTATCTATTCCTGAAAGCAATCTCATACATGCAGTCTTGAAATCCAGTTTTACTCACTGAATATACTTAAAATAAGTGGAATACAAGTATTTTTAAATAGTTTACAATTTATACTGACTTTCTCATCTATTAGCCCAGAATACTTAGATTTTTTTTCCTGTGTTAGAAACTTTTAGTTAAAAGCTAATATTCTTTATTATACTGCATTTGCTTTAATTATCTTTGCAAGAAAAACTATGCAGCTAAAAAGAATATTTTTCTCTTAAATTATCCCTTACTAAAATTCAGAAAAAAAGATAATGTGAATTATCAGTTTTCTAAAATAAAGGTTGTAAAATAGGGTACTGGAAAAATTTAAAATCACCTGAATGTGAACAAATCATTTATGAGTAAAATTTTGAATCACCAGAGGAATTTTAATTTTCTTCTTTGTAGTATACTAACCTTTTTAGGTTGTGTCATGATAAATGTGCACATATGTGAATTATTTTGTATGTAACACACAGAAAGAGAGATAAATTAGATTGTCATTAAATTTATTACTAGGGCAAAAATCAGACATGGACTCTCTTTCTTGATCAGATCCAATACATGAAGCAATTCTAAGCCTAAACCATTTCTGGACACCTGACTTTTTCTTTTCCAGACTACAGCTATTGTACTATTGAAGGTGCATTTATTGCAGGCTAATTTGTGTGTTTGTATGTGTGTGTGTAATCTACCTGTCTGTTTAATGCCTTTTCCCTTGTGTAATCGTCTTTCAAGTATAAACTTCAATGTGACTTTCTATTCAAAACTTACTTAGCCCACTCCCCAACTAGGTCAAGTCTGTTAATTATATGTGCACAGCATTCCATGTTTATTGTTTAAAGTATTTTACAAAACTATACTTGGAATAAGTCTGTATTTATTGATATGTACCCTATTCCCTGCTCTTGACTCTGCACTCCATGAGGTAGTGATCCTTTCTGTAGTTTCTTGCCTGCATCAACAGGACCCAGCATATGAATGGTCATAAAGTGGGAGGTAGCTTCCTTTGAGAATCACAGAATCATAGCTTGTTATCCTCCCCACTCCCCATGCATATTCTTCAGAATTACTACTAAAAAAGGTTCCAAGGATTGTGCTAATGAGTGACAATGTATTCACAAAAAAGGAACAAGGAACCTACCCAAATAAACCTATGGTTTTGTGGGGAGATAGATAGCAATCAAATAATTACATAAATGAATATAAAACAATGCTGTGACAATAAAGGAGAAATACATGCTATTATAATAGATACTACTATGAGAATATATATATTAGGCTGATATTTCCAAGTCAGGAGATCACTTCAATATATATATTAGGTTTATTTTTCCAAGTCAGGAGATTTACTGAGGAATTTTAGAATTGACATCTGAAGAACGAGTAAAAATTGGTCCAACACCAGTGGAGATGACTGGGAGAGAAAAGCATTTCAGTAAGTGGGAACTGCATGCACAATGGAAAGACAATGCGACTGTAAAGTGCACAGCAATAATAAGAAAAAAAGATTTGGAGGAGAGCAAAATACATCAACAGTAAAAGGTGAGAGCTGGAGGACAGGTAGGAGTGACAAGTTATGTGTTAGGTCAAAATCCCAGCAGGGCCTCCAAAAATATTAGATCAGTCCTGATGGATAGGAATCTGTGATCCAGTGCTGTGCGTAAGATGCAAATAATTTCACAGAAGTTAGATTAGAAAATATAGTTTATTTAGAAAGTAAATTGGAGAGAGAGAGAGGAGATTCACCTCCCCAAGTAGAGGAGGGGCCAAAACTAGAAAGCATGGCAGTGGCCATAGCTCAAAGAGTCACAAGGCCAGACCATAGGTTAGTAAAGCAATGGCAAAGGGCTTCTTGAAGTTGTGTGCTTTTAAACCTTCCGTTTGATAAGGGGCAGGTCATTAAGGTGATTAGGTGGTGGTCTGTTCCATGTCCTCATGAAGGAGAAAGGTAAGCATAGGTACTGATGTCAGGTGATCAAAGGCAGGCAGATGGGTTGGTTAGTCACATGATTATTGCCATGTTGATGGTTCTGTGTCACTAAAGTTACCAGGAGCTGATTAAGTTAACTTGTTTCTTATGCTAATACTTGGAATAGAAAAGCTAATTACTACAAAACAAATTGGGGAGAGGGTTGTAAAACAATTATCAATGGCTACCTCTGAGAAACTGATTCTGTCCTTTGCTAGTGATTAGAGGGTAAGTTAAAGTGAACTGCTAGGAAAACATGACAAAGCTAAGCAATGTTAAAATGGCTGAACATTGCATATATCAACTCCATCTTGGTCATTTCAATATGGTACTTGGAGGTTAAGAAAATAGAAAGGAAAGGCATAGCTCTATTTTGAGCAATGGGTGCTCAAGGTTATCCTTTTGAACAGATGATTCTGGCTTACAAAGAATGCCAGAGAAGAGGGACAAGTAAGTCCCTGTAAAACAGACAAATAAGGAGGTTATGGTATTAATCAGGATAAGAAATAATGAGTGCATCTTGAATAGCACCTTTAAAAAGTTTCAAACTTTTTTGACTCAGTCTTTTTCATGTTTCTGTTTGTTTTGTGATAAGTTCATTAAGTTCTCTAACTAGTGTATCAAGGAACAGGCTTTGTGTAAGTTAACTTAATATTATCATATCTTTCAGACAACCGAACTGGAGCTCAAGAATGGCTATAAATTTACCAGAAATGCAGCAAATTTGTGAAAAGACAAAGCTAGATCTCAAGGAGAAGTACAAGTAACATTTAATGAAGCACTGTCAAGTGCTAGGAAATGCTTTGAAGTATTCTTTGTGCTTATCTCATTTAAACTTTCTCTCTCTCTCTCTCTCTCTCTCTCTCCCTCCCCCCCTCCCTCCCCCCCTCCCTCCCCCCCTCCCTCCCTCCCTCCCTCCCTCTCTCTCTCTCTCTCTCTCTCCTCTCTCCTCTCTCTCTCTGTGAAGTTTCAGTTTTCCTTACTATGCTTTTTGGCTTTCCACACAGGGAAGGAGAACTAATTATCTGAATGATTAGAAACAAATGATCCATTGTACTACATTCATTACCAACTATGATCTCCATCTGGTCACATGCCATAAGAAGTAGAAATAGTGACAATCATGAAGAGAGAAAGAATGTTGCCAAGACTCCTGAGGACAGCTGGGCACCCACTAAGCCACAAATGATGAATAGTGTAGAGAAGAGTGGAATAA
>CAUYQG010072788.1:0-11464 GCA_963574415.1 Tarsius wallacei | reverse complement strand
TTCTGACAGTCACCGCCTCCAGCCCCTCCCAGCCAGTTCCCAGGGGCGGTGTCCAGGGGTTCTGTTTCCCAGCTGGCCCCTGGGAGGTGTGAGGAGGAGACCCTGCCGGGGATGGAAAGGAGGGGGTGAGGACACCGAATGGTGACAGGTCTTCTGAGAAGACTGGAGGAAAAGAGGAACGTGGATGAGGTGGGTGGAGTGGGATGGGGAGGGTGTTTTGGCTTTTGGTCAGAGCAAGTTGCTAGGCTTGTGGTGGGTGGAGCCAGTGAGCAGGAAAAATGGCAGGGGCAGGAAGGTTGAGACTGAGGCAAGGAGGGGAGGAGGAGAGGCTGGAGTGAGGGAGATTATGACCAAGGGCCTCAGTTTCCTCAGAGAAGTGGGAGGGGACCAGGCAAGGTGGTTCACGCCTATAATCCCAGCACTTTGGGAGACCGAGGTGAGAGGATTGCCTGAGCCACGGGTTTGGGACCAAACTGGGCAACTTGGCGAGACCTCATCTCTACAATAAATCAAAAAAATTAGCCGGGCGTGGTGGTGCACGCCAGTAGTTCCAAGTACATGGAAGGCTGAGACGGACGATCGCCTGAACCCAGCAGTTTGAGGCTGCGGTGGCCATGAGCATGGCTCTGCACTCCAGCCTGGGTGACAGAGTAAGACTCTGACTCAAAAAAGAAAGAAAGAAAAAATGTAGAAGGGGCAGCAGAGGGGAGTTGGCAGGGGTGGGGGTGCAAGTGCAGAGAGCAGAGGGAGAGGAAGGGTGGGGCGTCCTGGAGGGTCTGGCCTGGCCTCAGAGTGGAGGGCAGTGACCAGCCTGGGCAGAGGAGCAGAGGCAGAGAGGCAGCCGCAGATACTGGCGGCCGGGCCAAGGTTGGAGGCGCACAGTTGGAAGGCTGGATCCCTTATGGAGACCTACAAGGACCACTTGGCGGGCCCTTACCCTGACAGGCACAGGTAAGTCCTCATGCCAAGTCCAGCCATGCCCAGGAGGTGACAGCTCATTGTGGGCCCTGTTGTAGCTCCCTGCCCGCCTCTGGGGTGACAGGGACAAGACTCCAGCTGTAAGAGTATGATTCGGGCGGTCGCCTGGCCCCGACGGATGGCTGCCTGGTCTTGGAGAGTCAGCTTCACCTCTGGATTACTTTATTTGCTGCTGCTGTGACAGATTATCACAAATATTGTGACTTGAAACACCTGGGTTTATTCTTGGACGGCCTGGGTCAGCAGGGCTGATTCCTCCTAGAGGCTGCGCCCCCTGGCGGAGGCATCACTTCCTCATTTCCTTCATGTCGTCCCTTCTCTTCTCTGTCACATCTCCCCCTGCCTCCATTTTGGTTCATTTATTTATTTTTTTGAGCCAGGACCTCACCCTGTCACCCAGGCTGGAGTGCAGTGGCACGATCACAGCTCACTGTAGCCTCGACCTCCTAGGCTCAGGTGATCCTTCCGTCTCAGCCTCCCAAGTAACTGAGACTACAGGCGTGTGCCACCATACCTGGCTAATTTTTTGCAGAGAGGAGATCTCGCTATGTCACCCAGACTGGTCTTGGACTGGGCTCAAAGGATCCTCCCGCCTCAGCTGCCCGAAGTGCTGGGATTACAGGTGTGAGCCACTATGCCTGGCCTCCCTCTGCCTCCCTTTGTAAGGACACTTGTGATTCCATTTAGGGTACACCCCCATAATCCAGAATGATCTCCCGATGTCAAGATCCGTAACTTCATCCTTCTTCAAATTCCCTCAGCTGCAGGCTCCTTGGTGCATCAAGACTGTGGCCTATCACAGCACGCTGGGACTCAGGGAAAGAACCTTTCTGGCCAGTCCACACCGCCCAGCCTGAGGACCTCACTAGGGTGGAGTGTGGGGACCACGGGAAGGTGGGGACACCTTTTGGCATGTCTCCACAGTAAGCCGCCCTGGACCGAGTCCTTCAGGGAGCCTGGGACTGAGGTAAATGTGTCCTAACCCCAAGGCAAACTGGTCTCCAGCCAGTTTGAGCCTGGGGTCCTGAAAATACCAGTGAGACCCTCTGGGCTGCGGCAGGGGATTTGTGCTGGGGAAATAAGGAGACAGGGCTGGAGGTGAAATCCATTTTGAAGGACCTTAAATTTCTTTTTTTTTTTTGAATTGGAGTCTCACTCTTTTGCCCAGGCTGGAGGGCAGTGGCATGCTCCCAGCCACCACAGCCTCGACCTGCTGGGCTCAGGCAAGCCTTCCACCTCAGCCTTCCAAGTAGCTGGAACTATAGGCACATGTCGCCACACCCAGCTAATTTTTTTGATTTATTAAATTTACTGTAGAGATGAGGTCTCATCAAAATTGCCCAGCTGGTCTCGAGCCCATGGGCTCAGGCAATCCTCTCACCTCGGCCTCCCAAAGTGCTGGGATTATAGGCACCACGCCCGGCCGTGGGGCAGTTTATATTCTTCTTTTACAAGCGGTCTCTGGGGCTGGCAGGATATTACCCAGGAAGGCCGCCAACCAGCCAGTTCCTCTTCACGCATGGCTTCTCCGAATTTTGCAAGATGACTCATTGCTGATAACAGCAGGCCTGGTCTGTGAAGAGCCTGCCCCTGCCACCCACACCTCATACAGGTATCATCAGCACCTTACAGGGTCTGACAATTAAGTTCATGAACTTGCCACCGTGTGCTTTCATTGGCAACACTGTACAAACAACTAAGGTTTCATAACCTTGGTATCTGAGGGTCTCACAGCTGTGTTCATGTCAACATGTGTCAGTGTCTTGCTGAGTAGTAGTTCATTTTTGTTGTGTTTTTGTGTGCCGTCACGAGAATACCGGGACTTGAATTAGAGCAACAAACAAGCATTAAATTTCTTGTTCAACTTGACAAGAGTGGAAGTGAAATCAGAGACATTCAGTCTAAATTTATGGGGATAATGCCATGAGGAAAACAGCAGTGTACAAACGGATTAAATGTTTTTCTGAGGGGAGAGAAAGCGTCAATGATGAGGAGAGGGCAAGACAGTCAGTAACGAGCAGAACTGACAAAAAACATTGCAGAAATTGAAGGCTGGGTGTAGTGGCTCAAGCCTGTAATCCCAGCACTTTGGGAAGCTGAGGTGAGAGGATTGCCTGAGCTCAGGAGTTCAAGACCAGCCTGGGCCATTTGGTGAGAACTTGTCTCTATAATATACCAAAATATTAGCCAGGCGTGGTGGTGTGCACCTGTAGTTCTGGCTACTTGGAAGACTGAGGCAGAAAAAATGTGTCACATTGTGTGTCAAAATCATTGGCTGACTGTGAGAAGCATAACAGACCAAATAAACATCCACAGATAAACAGTTAGGAAAATCTTGGCATGAGAAAGGTGTGTACAAAATGGTCCTAAGAAGCCCTTGCATCATGACAATGCACCAGCTCTCACAGCACTGTCTGTGAGGGAGTTTTTAACCAGTAAACAAATAACTATTGGAGCACCCTCCTTTCTCACCTGATGTGACCCCAGTGACTTTTTTTTTACCCGAAGACTATGGAAATATTGAAAGGAAGACGTTTGATGACATTCAGGACATCAAGGGTAATACGACAACAGCCCCGATGGCCATTCCAGAAGAGTTCCAAAACTGCTTTGACGGGTGGACTAGGCACTGGCGTCGGTGTATAGCTTCCCAAGGGGAGTACTTCCAAGGTGACCGTAGTGATAATCAACAATGAGGTATGTAGCACTTTATCTAGGATGGTTTACAAACTTAATTGTTGGCTATCATATGCCAGTGAAAACTGGGGCTCAGGGAAGCCAGAGTCACCAGGAGAATAAGAGTAGTTGTGGGATTCGAACCTAGGACAGTCCACGGGAGTGTCCTGTCCCTCTACCCCACAGGAACCCACTGGCTGCCCATCAGCCAGTGTGCCTAGGTGTATGCTGCCACTCGCAATGGCCTGTCACTGACAGGTTTGAGATGGCAGAACTGGCTTGAGCTGTGTTTTGGGGGGCCCCAAGAGCCCACCTGTCCATGCCTCCCTCCTGAGAGAGAGGGAAACTGACGCCCGAGATCCAGAGGAGCCACTCGCCTTGATCCAGGGAGCACCTGGAAATGCTTTCCACATCTGATTTCATTTGAGCCTCACAACAACTATGAACTATTCGACTCTAGGGAAACTGAGGCTTAGAAGGGTCAAGCACCTTGCTCTTGCCCAAGGGCACAGGAGAGCAAGGTCTACATCCTAGGTCTTCCGACGCCTTGTCCTGCTTCCTTCCTTCTGTGGCAGCCCCTTGGGCGCCTGAGTTCCCAGCTTGGCCATTAGAGCCAGGTTTCAGCTCCAAGTGAAAATGCGTCTGAGTATAAACCTTTGAAGATCAGTGTTCTTAATGAAAACCCCAAGTGAAGCCAATTAGACTGGCATGAACGGTAATCACAATAATGAGGGTAATTGAGCTGGATTTCTTATAGCTGACGATGGGCTGCTTCTTTTTTTCCTTAAGTAGAGAAAGAAAATAACTGACTGATATTAAAACATGTTGAAGTTTTCCTTCAAACCCCCTGGGAAACAGCTCTGTTTCTGGGACTTTATCCCAAACGTGAGGCTGGTAGAAAACAAGAAGACAAAGCCACCTTGGGTGACTTGATTTTCTCCGGCGGAATCGCCTCTCTTCAGAAACCAAGTCAAATGAACCCCCGAGAGTCGGCGTGGGGGCCATAAGGGGTGAGGAGAGCGGGGGCTGGGGCATCGGACTCTATCATTTACCCTTTGTGTAACTTCGGGAAGTTCCTCAGGGTCTCTGAGCCTTGGTTTCTTCATCTGTGGAATGGGGATAATAATACGAACACTGCAGGATTGTTGGGGAGGTTATATTAAGCTAAATTACATTAAGTTTAATTAAAGAAGGTATATAACGCCTGGCAAGCGGTAGACACACAACAGTGTTAATAATCTTCTCTAATAGCAGGGAGCTGTCTGTGGAGAGAGCCCAGGGCTCCAAAAGCCCTGATATACCATTTTTCTTAACAAGATAAAAATTTACTTCTCTTTCATGTCAAGGCCTACAGGTAAAAAGTCCAGGGCTGGTGGGGTGGTTTCACGATCTGCAGGCCGCTTCCCTCTGCCACCCTCAGCAGGAAGCTTGCATCTCACCACCCAAGATGGCTGCCAAGCTCCAGCCACCATGTCCAAGTTCCAGCTAGCAGAAAGGAGGAAAGAGCACAGTGGGCCTCTCTTTAAAGGACACTTTCTGGAAGTTGCGCATAACACTTTGGCTTATAGACCTTTGGACAGAATTTGTCACATTTGCCACACCTGGCAATAAGGAATTCTGAGGAATGTTGTCTTTATTCCAGCAGCTGTATGTCCAGATAAATGTGAGGACCTATTGCTAAGAAGGATGGTGAGGAATATTGGGGGCACCCAGGCCAGCTCTGCTCCATGTGACGGCTTTTGGGTAGGTGTATGGGATACTGTACACACAACTCTTAAGAGAGGGTCTGCACTGTCTGTGGGTTCAGCCGGAACCCCCCTTCTCTATTCTGGAGAACAGGCCCACTCTGGAAAAGGTCTCTTCCCCATCTACACGATGTTTCCAGAACTCCTGTGTCTGACTGGCTTGGCAGCTCAGAGGTAAAAGGTACAGAATGCAGGGACCTAGTGGCATTAGATATTTCTTTGGCAGTGGGGATTTACCATGCACCAGATGCCATGGATTACTTAACCTCTCTAAAAATTTAGGCTTACAAAAGTGAATTAATAATTTTGCTTGTGCCAGGCACGGTGACTCACGTCTATAATCCCAGCACTTTGGGAGGCTGTGGTGATTGGATTGCCTGAGCTCACGGGTTCAAGACCAGCCTGGGCAGCTTGATGAGACCTCATCTCTACAATAAATAGAAAAAATTAGCTGGGCATGATGGTGTATAACTGTAGTTCCAGCTACTTGGAAGGCTGAGGCAGAAGGATCGCCTGAGCCCAGCAGGTTGAGGCTGCAGTGGCCGTGAGCATGCCTTTGTACTCCAGCCTGGGTGACAGAGTGAGACTCCAACTCAAAAAAAATTTTTTTCTAATAATAATAATAATTTTGCTTTTAGAGAATGTTTACTAATATGGGAACATTCAGAGAATATTATATTCAGTTTTAAAAAACAAACATGCCTGGGCGTGGTGGCTCATGCCTGTAATCCCAGCACTTTGGGAGGCTGAGGAGGGAGGATTGCTTGAGCCTAGGAGTTTGAGACCAGTCTGGGCAGCATAGCGAGACCTTGTCTCTACAAAAAGAAAAAAAAAAATCAGCTGGGCATGGTGGTGCTCACCACCATGTGGTCCCAGCTACTAGGGAGGCTGAGACTGAGATGGAAGGATCACTTGAATCCAGGAAGTCAAGGCTGCAGAGAGCCATGATCTTGCCACTGCACTCCAGTCTGGGCAACAGAGTGAGACCCTGTCTCAGACAAATAAACAAATTTGGGATGCAAAAAAGTAGGTGGCATGGCCCTAGGTATGGCTTTTTTTTTTTTTTTTCTGAAACAGGTTTTCACTCTGTTTCCCAGACTGGAGTACAGAGACATCATCATGGTTCACTGCAGCCTCAAACTCCTGGTCTCAAGCAATTCCTGAATAGGTGAGACTAGAGGCGTCAGCCATCATGCCTGGCTAATTTTTAAATTATTTTTGTAGAGACAGGGTCTCACTGTGTTGCCCATGCTGATCTTAAATTCCTGGCCTCAAAGTGATGTGTGATTATGAGTGATTTTTGTCTTCTTTATCCTACTTTCTTTTTTATTTTCCAAGTGTCTCATGAGTATGGATTACTTTCATAATCATAAAAAACTCTGCAAATTATAAACATACATGAGTGCTCAGATCATAGTATCAAGGCCATGACCAGATGGGGCAGGAGGGGGAGACCTGAACTTCTCTGTCCTGATCTGACTTTTTTCTCTGCCTTGAGAGCCCTGCACTCGGGGCTGAGCTGCCTATAAGCCAACTGGCATTTTATTTTATATTATTATTATTTTTTTTAGAGACAGGGTCTCACTATGTTGCCCAGGCTGGTCTTGAACTCCTGGGCTCAAGCAATCCTCCCTCCTCAGCCTCCCAAAGTGCTGGGATTACAGGCATGAGCCACAGCATTTGGCCTCAGGGATCTTCTTGCTGAATCGCAAGGACTCACGCTGCTCTGTCACTGAGCAGACAAGGCTTTTGTATCGAGGAGAGACAGGCATCCCTTCTCTGGCCAGGAGTACCCCTGAGGAGGACACTGACACTTGTCTTTGGCTCTCCTGGCCTCCACTCTGGGCTTGCTAGTAAAACTGTACTTTAGAAAGACGCTCAGCCGGGCGTGGTAATCCAGCACTTTGGGAGGTGGAGACGAGAAGATTACCTGAACTCAAGGGCTTGAGACCAGCCTGAGCAACATAGCAAGACTTCATCTCTACAATAAATCAAAAACTTAGCCCGATGTGGTGGCACATGCCTGTGCTTCCAGCTACCTGGAAGGCTGAGGCAGAAGGATCGCCTGAGTCCATCAGGTTGAGGCTGCGGTGGCCGTGAGCGTGCCACTGCACTCCAGCCTGGGTGATACAGTGAGGCTCCGACTCAAAAAAAAAAAAAAAAAAAAGTCACTCAGAGTGCTCGGCTCTGAGAACAGCATTTAGGGGCTGCACAAGAACTTTGAGTATTTGAATTAGTTCCTAAACCTCTGTGACCTTCAGTGCAGTGTAGAGGTCATGCCAGGCCCTTGTGGACTTGTGGGTAATGTGCACTAGGGCATAGTGAACACAGGCTTGGCCGTGGGCTCTCCCAGCAGCCTGCCTGGACTCTCTCCCTGTCTCTCTCCCCTCTGTGGTACTTTCTTCCTTCTCCCCACCCACACCTCCATCTCTTTCTGTCTCCATCTCTCTCTTTCCCTGTGTGCTTCTCCCTCTTCCCTCTTCCTTTCTGTCTCTCCTTGCCCCCACCGCCCTGTCTCCCTCCTCTTATCCTCTCTCCCACCATTTGTCTCTAATGGGCAGATTCTCTCTCCTTTCCTCCTGACGAATTCTTTTCTTCTCTTTCCCTTGAACTTGCTCGAATGTTCTTGCCAGCCGCATTTCTCCTGAAACCCATGGTTGCCTCCCTTACAGATCCAGGCCTTTCTGGATCTCTCTTCCCCTCTTTGAAGGAAGCCTGCGTTCCCCCAGACGCCCTGCACTTCCTAGCTTCACCCTTGGCTGTCCTGTTCAGGACTGACCCTTGGTGCTCCCAGCCCCCTTTCTATTCCCTTCTGGAAGCCCCTCCCTCCATTCTCACTGGTCTCCAGCTTAGAGGCTTCCTCCACTTTCCAGAATGGCCCGTGGCCATCACAGGTGGATATTCCAGGAAGTGAACAAAGCCAGCAATTTTGTACTCGTAATTGTGTGTTCTTTTCCCTAAATGGGACTCCCAGAATTGAATACGCTTCAGGCCCCAGAAAACCCGGATCTGCCCTGTTTCCTGTGTGTGCAGCTCTTGACCAGCATTGTCTGAAGATGGTTCCCTTGGACCAGCATGGCGACCATATGTGAGGGTTTAGGTGAAAAGGGTGGGGCCAACCCCTCCACCAGCCCATAGGTCAGGGTCCCCTCAGAACCACTCCTTTGCCTCCCATGACCCTACCGAAGTCCCCCTCTCTCCTTGCAGCCTCCAAGAAAGCTTTTGTTTGCCTATCTATTTTTTTTTCTAATTTCAAAAAGAATGCTTTTATCACAGAATCCTTTGCAGTAATGCTGTCCCTTCTTGCTAGTTTAAAAAGAAAGGTATTAGGCCGGGTGTGGTAGCTCACACCTATAAACACTTTGGGAGGCCGAGGTGAGAGGATTATCTGAGCCTGTGGGTTCGAGACCAACCTGGGCAACTTGGTGAGATCTCATCTCTACAGTAAATCAAAAATTAGCTGAGCATGGTGGCGTGTGCTTGTAGTTCCAGCTACTTGGAAGGCTGAGGTGGAAGGATCGTCTGAGCCCAGCAAGCGAGGCCGCAGTGGCCATGAGCATGCCATTGCACTCCAGCCTGGGCAACATAATGAGACTCCAACTCAAAAAAAAAAAAGGTATTTATTACAGGGTATTGGCTGGGCATATTGGCTCATACCTGTAATCCCAACACTTTGGGAGGCAGAGGCGAGAGGATTGCCTGAGCCCATGGGTTCAAAACCAGCCTGGACAATTTGGCAAGGCTTTGTCTCTACAATAAATCAAAATATTAGCCGGGCTTGGTGGCACACAACTATAGTTCCAGTCACTTAGAAGGCTGAGGTGAAAGGATTGCCTGAGCCCAGCAGGTCGAGGCTGTGGTGACTGTGAGCAGCATGCCACTGTGCTCCAGTCTGGGCAACAGAGTGAGACTTGGACTCAAAAAAAAAAAAAAGTGGTAATGATTACAGGGTATTGGCTGACTTTTCTGGCTTCTACGTGGCCAGAGAACAGGTTCGAGTGCTGTCTGGTCTCACTGTCCCTCCCCATCATCCTCCAGGGCCCAGTCTAAGCAGGTCTGAGGTGCCATTAAAGTCCACTCTGGCAGGTGACAGCATCAGCTAGTCATTGTGGAGCAATCCTTAAACTGGGCCCAGGTTTCTCCTCCCTGGTCCCCCTGTGTTACGAACTCAATTGTTTCCCCTGACCCCCCCCAAAAAAAAAGATATATTGAAGTGCTAAGCCCCACTACCTCAGAATGTAACCCCTTATTTGGAATAAGGTCATTATAGACATAGATGTCATTAGTTGGGATTGCTGGAGTAGATTGGGCCCCTGATTCCAATATGGCTGATGTTCTTCTCTGAAGAGGAGAAGCCACACAGACACACAGGGAGAATGCCATGTGACGAAGGAGGCAGAGACTGGAGGGATGGCTGCATCTCTATGCCAAGGACTGCCGACCATCTGGAATCCAGAAGAAGGATTTTCTCCCAGTTTCCCGAGGGAACGTGGCCCTGCCAACACCTTGCTTTCCAACTTCTGGCCTCCAGAACTGTGAGATGATGTATTTCTGTCATCAAAGCCACCTAGGCTGTGGCACTGTGGGATGGCAGCCCTAGGGAGCTAAGGCAACTGCCCGCAGGAGTTCCCTAGCAGGACATAGGGGACAGCCTGGTGAGGGGTGGCCCTGCCACGAGGGAGGTGTGGGCCACCTGCTCACTCAGCTGACTGTCAGGGCCTTCTCAAGCCTAGATGCTTACATACCACTTCCTCTGATGATGAATCGCTGCCAGCACACCCACCTGTGCTCAAAGGCTCACACTCTGCTCAGTTCAAGACGTATGGCTCTTGTTTATGGTCACTGGGTGTCTCTCATTGATGATATTCAGGCTCAGAGCTGTTTCTTTCTCTCTCTCTCTCTCTCTCTCTTTTTAAGTTCTATTTTTGAGTTGGGATCTCACTCTGTTGCCCAGGCTGGAGCGCAGTGGCACAATCATGGCTCACGGAAGCCTTGAACACCTAGGCTCAAGCCATCCTCTTGCTCGTGCCTCAGACCCCCAAGTAGCTGAAACTACAGGCATGTGCCACCAAGCCCAGCTAATTTTTAAAAAATTTTTTTGTGGAGATGAGGTCTTGCTATGTTGCCTAGACTGGTCTTGATCTCCGTGGCTCAAGCTGTCCTCTTGCCTCAGCCTTGGATTATAGGTATGAGCCACTGCGCCCAGCAAGTCTTTTTTTTTTTTTTAATATAGTTTATTCTACCTGGGCTCGGAGGTTCAGCCTGTAATCCCAACACTTTGGGAGGCTGCCGGAGTCCTGCTCCTGCAAAGTCGAGGGGTTCCCAAAGGTGGAGACAGCATCAGCATTTGAGGGGAAAAGAGAGAAAGGGGGAAAGAGAGAGAGGGAGAGAAAGAGAGAAACTGGACACCAGTTATGAGGATGCAGACGCCCTTTATTGGGAGTTACAACAGGTCTTTTATCCCCAAATTTTGCACAGTCAGTCTCACATGTATTTCATGTGAACACAAAGCCAGGTGAGGGGCGTCCCCCACCCACCAAATGTTCTTTTCAGGTAAGAGGAAGAAAAATCCCATAACAGATGTTAAACCTTAATCCACGACAGCCTATCCTATAAACCCTTTTCATCATATGAATCCGTGACTGACCTATCCTATAAACTTTTGTCATCCTATGCTTATGCTAATACCAAGTTAAAGGATTCTATAGAAACTTAAATACTTACTTACAAGCTAAAGTGTCCCATCCCAGAATGTTTGGAATGTGGCCCAGTCCAAAGTTCACAGTGGGCTACCTGCAAGTAACCTAGCCGCATTCTTTCAACAAAATGGCTGTCTTACATTTCTAAAACTGTATTCTACAACTTACACCTTACTCAACTTCAATAAATCCTAAAATCACGACCCAGAAGCCTGTGACTGATACTAAGGCTCTTAGATATGACCTGAGTTTGAACTGTAAGTTGTGTGAAAGCCAAAACTGCAGTTTGTGGAAGCCTAACGCTCAGTGGGCCTCCGTGGCTGGCTCCCAATATATAAAGGTGAATCTACATTTTAAGCAAATGCC
>CAUYQG010072787.1:0-26385 GCA_963574415.1 Tarsius wallacei | reverse complement strand
GGAAGGTCAAGCCTCAGCTGAGGTCCAGACTCCGAGTGGATCTGTCTCTAAGAGGGGAGTCCTGAAAGGGTACCCGTGCTTCTGATTTAAGTACAAAATAGTTTAGAGGGCAGAGGAAAAAGAAGGGTTCAGCAAGGTTCCCGCTCTTCGGCAGCCCTGCTTTGTGATTGGCAAGTGTCCATGGTGTCCATGCGTGTGTGTGAAAGGGTGATTCTTATTGGCATTGCGATGGAAACTTCAATGTCTGGAAATCGACTGAACAAATGGTTCACTACTTCCTGATATTTGGCCCTCAATCTGGGACGAGAGGGATCAGATAATTATTTTATTTGCTTATTTGCTTGGCTAAGAATGTTTGCTGACCCAGATGATATATTCTATAATGACATGGTGAGTAGAACCCCTTTGAATGACAGCCTCCAATCAAGCCAGGCACTCTGGGTGGTACTTCCTGCTGGGTGACTCCCAGGAAAGCTGACATCTCCTTTTGGAGGGGATGATCGGGTGAGCTTTCAGGAAGGGACAGTTCAGAAGTATTGACATTGAGCTTCATAGCAAGGTAATTTGATTCACTTGGACAGTAACTTCTGCCTGGACATTATGCGGAGATTTTTTTTTTAAAGGAAGAAAAATCACAAAGAATAAAAGGGTAAGAAAGGGCTTTTTCACTTTGCTTGAAAATTATATATATTTGGTCAGAGCATTGTGGTTAAACTGCAAAATTCATATTTAGTGATATATTTCCTAAGTGGATTGTCTTTGATATTTGTTTTCCTTTAGCATAATGGATTTCTGTCCTGTTTTGTCTGGATAATTGTCTAGCTTTATAGTAAAAAATATAAACAAATTGTAAGTGCAGATGGTTGTGAAGCTTATTCCTGGAAAAATACAGTGGTTTACAGAAAGAAATGTGATTTTCATTTGCATTTAAATTTCCTTGCTATTTCTGTGTGTGTGTGTGTGGGTGTGGGTGTGGGTGTGTGTGTATTTCGCTAGTTCTCTCACATGCTCTGTCTCACCCTTTCTCTGTCTCTCGCTTTCTCTCTCTGTGTATCTCTCTCAATTCCTCTGTCTGTCTCTCTCTCTCTCTCTCTCTCTCCACCCACCCACCCCCTCACCCCCCCCGCGCTCCGCCTTTCCTTCTCTCTCTCTCTTCCCCTCTCCCCAGTTAGGTTGCATGGAGATTGGCAGAAGTGAATGTTGGCTTTTTCATTACTGATGTTGCAGGCTCTTTTCCATAGGAATCATTGTAATGGGCCCTAGAATAGCTGGTCCAGGTGAATTCTAAGCAACTCAAGTAGTATAGCTTAAATATTTCTAAGCAGATACTGTTGCTCTGTTTAGGCTCTGTGAAGTCAAAGGTTTACTCATTTAAATTTCACTCTGTTTAACACATACCACTCCTTAGGTATGCAGCTTCCAAGTATTCCTGAATTCATGGTGAGGGGGCTTGAAATCTATAGAAATGAAGCCAAGGTCCATACGAGCTGTGCAGTCTTTTTTTTTTTTTTTCTTAATCACCAAATAACACTTTCATTTTCCAAATACTGCATAGCTGATGACCCTGGCAGAGTGGTTTCTCACCGTCTCTTTGCAGGTATCCATTGATTTGGCCATGTCCTGTCCACCTTTAGCCACTTCTGAAGGTTATCTTCTGGCCTCAGCAACCATTTGCAGCCTGGCTTGTTGAAACATTGGAATTAATTGATAGCAAACAGGGGGAATGACTTTCAGCTCTACGAGGGCAGTACCATGTATTATTATTATTATGGTCACCATTACCACTCTTGATTGTATCCACTAGTGCAGTGCTGTGCCTGCCTTGTTCAGAAGTACAGCCAATAAGAGTTGAATTCTGACTCAGTTTGACACGCTAGATTCCACGCTAAAGACAGACAATTTCCAGCATTTATAAGAAAGTTAGGTTACACCCACAGGAAAAAAAAGATTGATTAATGCTGAAGCATATAACTCAGTTGCCCATCACTCTAAACTTTGATACAGAGATTTTGAATGATGATTTTTCCCACTGGAAATGAGAGAAGAGTGAACATGTTTCCATGGAGTGTTTTGGGAAAATTGTCATTGCCCATCTTTCTCGTCCAACTGTGGGTTCCACCGTTGTAAGTCAGGATTGGGGAATGTGGCAGTACACAGACCCTCATGACAGGCTTGGCCCTGCCCTGCTTCGTAGTGAGAATATGAGCTCTCTGAAAGAAGGTGGTGATCCACATTCTGCAGAGAGTCCTTGGTTCAGAGAATGAGGAAGGAGAAGCTTTTGTTGGGTCACAATGATACCAGTTCTTTAAATGCAATCATCCTGGTCGGCCTCAGTGGCTCAGTGGGAAGCCAAGGCGAGTGGATTGCCTGAGTCCATGGGTTGGAGACCAGCCAGGCAACTTGGCGAGACCTCGTGTCTACAATAAATCAAAAAATTTAACCGGGTGTGGTAGCGCACACCTGTAGTTCTGGCTCCTTGGAAGGCTGAGGTGAAAGGATTGCCAGACCCCAGTAGTTCAACGCTGGGATGGCCGTGAGTATGCCACTGATCTCCAGCCTGGGCGACAGAGTGAGACTCCAACTCAATACATACATACATACACTCATTCCCCAAAGTGATCTCCTTTAGCAGCCCGCCTGCTCCCTGAAATGTGAGTCACATCAGTCAGCCTTGTGATACCTTTCACCTGAAGCTCTCAGAGCCCCTCCTGTCTGGGTCCCCCATGGGGCCTTGCCGGTGGGCTGCTCTAGTCTGGATTCACAGTGAGTTGGTGTGTACCTGTTCTTGTCAGACTAGCAACCCACCTTCTCAGACTTTCTACTTAGGGCTATAGCTTAAAGCAGTTCTCACTGTTCCTCCTCCGGCTTCTGTCTTCTCAGGGCTTATGTGTGTGGAACCTACACTCCCTCAACTGTAGCCAGCATATTTGTAAAGGCAGGCTAAGCTGCTGTAACCGGCAAGCTCCAAGATGCAGAGGTTTGGGCCAGACGCTCTTGATTCTTCCCAGAGCACTCCTTGAGCTGCAGTCGTCAGAGGCAGACTCCCTGACAACCATGACCGTCTGCATCTGTCAGTTGGAAGGGTCCCCGTGGAAGGACATGTCCATAAGGTTTCTGTAGACTCATCTGGAAGTTGCACTCACATCATGTCCACTCCCATTTTATTGGTGAGAACTTAAGGACACGGTATAGCTGCAAAGAAGCCAGGGAAACCAAAGTGCTTAATTGGCTGCCGCGTGACAGCATTGATATTGGAATCAAAGAAAGGGAGAGTAGGTTTGCTGCCCACTGGCAGTCCTGACGTTGCTCTTAAAGACCCCGGGTCCTCCTTACCATGGCTGCTTCCACAGTCGCTTGCCCGCTGTGTTGACAAGGGGAGGAGCTAAGGTACTAGTGCGAGTTCACTGGCTGTTAGCTGTCTGTCGTACTGCTCATTTCCTTTGTGAGAGAATGTAATATTTTAGATAATGGAGCATGCTGTTACCCCAAAATAGCACCAATAGTGACATCTTCAGCAATTTTATTTAAATAACACAAATTTGCAGGCCTGAGTGAAATATTATTACACAAGTGAATTTGGGGAAGATTATGTCTACAGCTGCTTTAGCATAGAGTGTGGGGGATTCCTCCTTATCTTTAGTTTATTCTGGTTACCTTAAAATGTTTTGCTAAACATCATAATTAATAGTTAAACTGTCTTTAATTATTAGTGATAATAATTAATTGGTAGCAATAAAGCAAAACTAACAGTAGTATGTTATTAAGAAACAAGAGTTGCAGCACTTCAAAGCCTAGAGCAGCCTTTGTATGACATCAGCCATACGCTAATGAAAAAGCTTCCCTTCTTTATGCTGTGAGCATCTCACCAGAGTGGGCATACAGAGATAAGATCTTTGCAATCCTTAGTGGCAACCAGGGCTCACAGAAGAGGACAGAATTAGAATCCAGAGGGAACTCTAAAAGCATTTGTAGTTAATCTTATGAATACAAGGTAGTAGGCTAGTGATAAGTAGTTCTCAGCCATGTGAAAATATGGACGTCTTCATAACAAAGAGGACTGTGGTTTCGGTTTAGTTCATCAGTTGCCTGTTCAGAGGATTCTTGAGGCCCTGATCTGAGTTAGAGAATGTCGGGCTGGAACACCCAGAGCATTCCTACTCAGGCATAAGAAACAGAAGCATCCCTAAGCCTGTCACCAGTTTCTGCCCTTACAGTACCGCTGAATCCACCAGGCAAGTCATATGGCATGGATGAGTCAACCCGCTGCTTCCAAGACTACCTTTGCTGTCGATTAATTTGTTTGTGAAACCGCCATTAATCGGGGGATTATTCTCTGCCTTTACTAACTCCTTAGCAATGGAAAACACAGAGTGATAGGAAGCAACAGAGTCCTGTGAGAAAGCTCATGACTGGGCGAGACCTCATCTCTACAAAAAGTAAAAAAAAAAAAAAATAGCCTGGCGTGGTAGCATGCTCCTCTAGTTACGACTACTTGAAAAGCTGAGGCAGAAGGATAGCCAGAGCCAAGCAGGTTCACGCTGGGGTGGCCGTGACTCAAAAAAAAAAAGATATTTTGCTAATACAGCTGAGTTAAGGGAGGCCTCTGAAGATGCTGGCCATTGGTGAGCAAGCACCCAATGGGTGACCCTGTCTTGTCCACAGGGCTTCCCCGTGTGAGGTTCTGTGTCTGGCCTGAGCCAGGCTCACAAGTACCTTTCTGCTCTTGAAATAATTCAGAGTCCTGTCCCAACCGGTAAGCCAAGAAATCTTCCTTTTTATTTTTGCTGGTATGATTGTTTTTCAGTTTGCCTTAAACCTTGTAGCTTCCTTTTGACCTAGAAATTATAGGACTTGTTGGACACCAGGTGGAATTAACCTTCAATGTTTCCTCTTCTTTTGTTTATATGATTTTATAAAGCATACCATATCATGAAGAATATACTCTGAACTGTTAGCAAAGCTTGACTCTCTTTTTTTAAGTATCAGAACATCTATCAGTCATGTGCCAATCCTATGGAAACTCTGAGAAGGGCGGGTCAACACGCGTGGTTGACAGACTTCCTCCTGCGGGCATTTGCTTCTGATCTGTCACAGCCTGGAGGAGAAATATCTATGTGAATCCCAGGATGCAGAAACTCAACATACTTACAGGACACACAAAATGTATATAGATCTTAGTTGTCTGCAGTGCAAGGTCAGAGGACTCCAACATAAATCAATGCATTCAGATTGAAAAATTGTACATATGTACAGCAGCTGAAGTGAGACTAAATTTTATGAGTTCATATGGGAAAGAGTTAAGGATTTCAGTTGGTCGAAAGATCCATATTGGAGAGATCTGCGTTGTTTTTGCCTGCTTAATGCAAGTGCTGGGTTGTTACTGGACTCATTCTGTTTTGTCTTGAGGTGATGAGTGTTCAGATAGATATTGAGAGGACTTGCCGGTACTGATTCAGGGTGGAGGAGTAGACAACTTTCACTCCAATGGAAGGGGCTCTTTTCTCTGCCATCAAAAAAGAACCAACTGACCATCTGAAAGGAGTTTACAGATGGGCTGAAATCTGGGTGAGGACTTTTCTTTCCATCCTTAAGACCCTATACTTTTGTGCTGGGACAAATAGAACACTCTCCCCCAGAAGCCAGCACCCTTGGCCAGAAGTAGATACGTCATCCTTCGAGTTGTGGAACTTCCTGTTTTTGTCCAACCTTGAGCAGCCATGGGTGATCAGTCATCAGGATGGTAACATCAACCAGAACCATCTGAAAGTGGCCAAATGGTTTTGTCACCCTTGTCTTATAGTCTGGGCCAAAAGAAGATCAGAGTTTCTGCTTTCTCCTGGAGGGTTGGAGAACTACCTGTCCCCTGTAGATTCTCCAGGAAACCCAGGGAAAGGTTAACACATATACTGAGGAAAATCAAAATATAGGAAAGGAATATGACCATTTTTAAATAACTGTAATGTCTGTGACATCTCTGTGTATTGGGGGGTACTCCCTGAAGCCCTGAGTGGAGTCAGTTTCTGGGGTTGACGTGACGGCTGTCTAGGTGTGGGATGAGCGTGACTTTCCTTCCTTTCCTGGTGGCTTCATTTGACCACATTCTCTGTTAGGAGGGTAGAAAGCAGTCCAGGCTGCCAGCCTATTGAGGGACAGCAGTAGACACTGGTGTGCCAGCTATTCGTGGTTGGCCAGAAGGTTGGGCTACCCCACTGAGGCACTTCTGGGGTGCACAGACCCCTTAGCTGGTAATGAGGCCTAAGGCATGCCCATCGTTTGCGGCACAGAGGGGCTCAGCTCCCTTCTCCCTCTAGTGCCAGGGTTTTCTGTGAAAGCGACACATACTTTGTTTTCCATGTGAAGGCATGCATCCACGCCTGTGTGTGAATGCCCCTGCGTGCCCACACATGCGTAGAACTGTCTTCCTGGAGAACAGCAACTGCCAGGTGTGAAACGGAAGTAAAGAAAATGTGAGAAGTTCTAAAGAAAATGATCCTTTTTGTATCCCTGTCCTATACGTTCCAGGGAAAACAGTGAAATAATAAGTTGGACAGTGGCAATGAGAAAAAAAAAATCAGTTTTTTGCTCATTTCAGCAAGAGTATCAGCCAGTTTAAAAATGGCTCAGAAAATGAGAAAGAGAATCACAGCTGAAGTGGGAATGGTGCTTTGTGTGTGGGGTAAAGATCGGTACAGCAATTCATGGCCTTGAGGAAAGTGATTTGGGAGGAAGCCCAGAGCCTGGACAGACTTGTTGGACCGCAGGTGGAGAAGGCACCCACAGCTGCCTGCCCCTGCCCTTTCGGGAGAAATGATGTGCTTCCACGGTATTTAGAAAGCAGGTATCTGCAGACTTTCCAGCAACCATTAAGAGATGACTTGTATTTCACATTACCTTACAGGAAACAGAGGAAAAAAATAAAGCCAAGCAGAACAATGTGGCCTAGAGGGAGGACTATTTGAGGTTTTGTGCTTATAGAAACCTTGGCATAGGGAATATGGGATTCGTCTCAGGGACTTCAAAAAATAATCTAGAAATAGGGGGTGAGACTCCTGTATTAAAATTAGAATTGTGAACTTGAGTAATTATGAGTATTTAAAAGACTTTTTGTGGCATATGAGTTACCATATACAAGGGGGGAACCCCAAAAAACTGGAATTATCTGGAGGACAGACCCCTTGTAGTACAGGCTTTCCCTGCTAGGTAAGTGTTCTAGAAACCCATTGGCATCAGTATACCAGCTAGCGTAGTTGTGAGAGGCTGTACTTGATTCCAGTGAATTTTTTCTGGCGATTCTTTCAACATGCCTGCCCATTTCATGATAAGTGATTTATGAGCCCGCCTGCCCACACAGCGCTGACTGTTCGTAGTTTTTGACCAAAAACGGCGTACTCTGGTACCCTACCCTCCCTATTCACCCAATCTTGCCCCAAGTGACCTTTTTTGGTTGTTGTTGTTTCCCCGATGAAGAAAGTCCTCAAAGGGAAATGTTTTACCTGTGTGGAAGAGGTGAAACAAAAAACAGCAGAAGCACTCAAAGGCATCAACATGGATGGGTTCAAAAACTGTTTTGAGCAGTAGAAAAAGCATCTGAATGGGCGTATTGCATCAAATGGAGAGTACTTGGAAGGTGACTGAAGTTTAAACATGTAATGATAAGTACACAATCTTTACAAATAAATTCCGATTGTCTTTGGGGCCCCCTCATATGTGTACTCAGGCATGAATATTTCTGTACATACACACGAAGAGTAAATGACGGGGGGTGGGGACATTGTTCTATGGAGACCAGCTGGAGCCATGATTCTCCACATGGCGGATCTGAATGGCTGGCTCTGCCTCACCCCTGCGCTGCTCCCTCCACCGCCCCCACCCCCCTCACACACCTTGGCCTGGTTCTGAAGGTGCTGGGGCCAGAAAAATGAGAGGCACAGTTGCAGAGGGACAAGCACCTCTAGGTGGCAGAATTCTCAGGGCAGGGGGCTGAGGAAATTCAGGAATGAGTCCTAGAAAGCCGGGGGCATTTATGTTGGCCCAGCAGGAGAGAGCCAGAACAAGGCCTCAGATGTGTTGGCAGCACCTCCGGGCCAAGGCCTTGGAAGCAGGTGTGTCCGAGAGAAAGTGAAGGGATTAGGCCCCGTGGGCTGCTCCCGAGGTGTCCCCAGCTTGGGAGAGGGAGACATCGGCACTTCCGTTTATATCTGGAAGCTAGTAGAGCTGCCTCTTAGAATCCAACTGAAAGAGAATCTAACAGGAGCCGACAGGGAGTTTGAGATCTGAAAGAAAGACAAAGCAGGGGGAGAAGAGAGAAGATGGACTCTACCTTCCTTTCTCTTGCTTCCTCCAGTCACTCTAGTGACTCTGAGTGAGTGAGGTGGGGGGACCTTTTTCTGACCCAGGACAAGCAAGGGCTTGAGGGATGACCACGGGCAAGTTGATAGAGCACTGGCTACCAGATTGTGCTCTGGGGAGGGCGAGCCTCGCTCATCTGCTGCAGGCCTGGGTCTAATGCATCTGAGACCTGCAGTGCCAAGGCCACTGAGCCCTGACTGAGCTCTGAGTGCCAAAAAATCCTTTCTCCTCCTCTGTGTGTTGTGTTCTGGTGTGTGCTGTTCTGGGACTCTGGCCTGGGAGAACCTGCATCCCGCTGGTTCATGAGCAGGCCCCCTGCCGGCTCCCTGCAGCATTGCACCCCTCCTTGGATTGCAGGCTCATCAGCAGATGTGTATGCTTTCCAGCTCTCTTTCTTTCCTCTTTTTTTTTTGAGTTAGTCCCACTCCATCACCCAGGCCGGAGTGCAGTGGCACACACTTGCAGCCATCCCAGCGTCAATCTGCTGGGCTCTGGCAATTCTTCCGCCTCAGCCCTCCAAGGAGCTGGAATTACAAGTATGTGCTACCATGCCCGGCTAATTTTTGATTGATTGTAGAGAGAGTTTTGGCAAAGTTGCCTGGGCTGTTCTCGAACCCGCGGGCTCAGGCAATCCACTCGCCTCGGCCTCCCAAAGTGCTGGGATGACAGGCTGAGCCCACCGAGCCCGGCCTGCTTTCCAGCTTTCTAATGGGTGGTTTTGCAATCCTACTTGGTAACTTTTGTGGGTGTTTGGTCTTCCTCCTGACCACCCCTGCTTGCTCACATGGAAGCAGAAAGAGTTAAGGGAATACTATGGGTCTCCCTTGAACTCCCCTCCGCAATTCCCGCTTTCAGATGAGAAAGTCTGTATCTCTCGGCCGAGGGCCTCTTCTGACTTCCACTTCTGCCTGGAACTCTGGGCGCTGCGACCTCCTGTGCTCTGGCACTGGCAGCCCCACATCAGTCATCTTACTTGGTCCCCTCTTTTTAGTCCCAACAAGGGGCAGTATCTTAATGGGAGAATGGAGGGTGCATGTCAAAGAGCTACAGAGCCTGAGCCTGAAAGGTGAGGCCAGAAAGCGGGAAAGGGCTGATGCTGAGTGACAAGACCACCAGGAGAACTGCCGCGTGCTCTGCAGGTGAACTTCAGGGGACTTTGAGTGCCGGCGGCCCCTCCCTGCAGTCCTGGAGACGTGCACTTGACCCCCTGCGTGTGCCTTGCAGCCGCTTCAAAGGAGGGGTCAGGGTAAGGTTGCCAGTCAATCATTCATTAATAATAAAGTACCCAAGTCTGTGAATGATTTAGTTGGACAGATGGAAGCTGTTCACGGATTTCACTGGGAAAACGTCATTCCCTCCCGATGTGCTTCTCAGAGGGGGAGACAGAGGGCTGGCCTTGCAACCCTTGCACGGATACTGTTCACGGAGGCTGGTGCCTGGCACATGAAATCCACACATGGGCCGATGTTCTCAAGCACAACCTCTAGAGAGAGAAGGATACATGAGCCACCTCCATCCTAGGCACCGTGGTGTGGTGGCTGGTTATTCTCAACCTTGACTCTCAAAAGCAGATAACTTATGGGCAGCGAGCCTATGAAAAGATGTTCAACCCCGTTGGCTAGGGAAATGCAAATCAAATCCACAATGAGATAGGACTACACATCTGTAAAGATGGCCGTTATTTTTTTTTTTAATGGAAAATAAATGTTGGCGAGTATGTAGCGATATTGTTTCTTGCTGGTGGGAATGTAAAATGGCACAGCTGCTGTGGAAAATGTTTTGGCTATTCCTCAAAAAGTTAAACATGGAGTGGCCATGTGACCCGTAATTCTTCTTCTAGGTGTACACCCCAAAGAATTGAAAACAGGTGTTCACGTAAAAACTTGTGAATATCACGATATCCAAAGAGTGGAAACAACCCTGATGCCCATCAACAGATGACTGGATCACGATGTGGTGGTTGCTTACAAAGGAACAGCACTCAGCCATAACAAGGAGTGGAGTACTGAGGCATGCCCCCACATGGGTGAACCTTGGAGACTTGCTGAGCAAAAGAAGCCAGACACACAAGGCCCTGTATTGTCTGATTCCTTTTATATGAAGTATCTAGACTCGGTTAATCCATGGAGTGAGAAAGCAGATGGGTGCTTGCCAGGGGCTGGGATGGGGAAGCGGGAAGGGGCGTGGCTGCCAGATGGAGACAGGACTGCCTTTTGGAATGGTGCAAAAGTTCTGGAGCCGAGATAGTGTCGGTGGTTGGACAACAGTGTACCTGTTCTGAATGCCACGAAGCATGTGCTTTAAAAGGGCTAAAATGGTAAATGCTATGTTACATGTGTTTTTGCCACTTTAATTGTTAAAAAAGAAAACAGCCTGCCTTCCGCAGGGTTTCTGATTGGGTGTGTCCATCTTTAAGGCTCTGGGGAATTCCATTGTGCCGCTGAGTTTGAGAACTTCTGTCCCAGAGCCAGGCTGTCCGACCCTACCACTTCCTGGAGTGTGACTTGGGTAACTACTAACTCTCCGTGCCTCAGTTTCTCTAGCTGGGAAATGGGGATCATGTTATTGCCTGTCTCATAGTGGTTATGTTAATATGTACATAGCATGTGCCTCCACATGTGTGGCTTGTCATTTCCTGAGCCTGGGTGTGGACTTCCTCCCTCCCCTGGTTGGTCTTTGCACTCAGCAGCTGTCACCTCACATCGCCTCCGGTGGGGAGCCCTCCCTCTCTGTTTGGAGCAGTCCCAACAGTGCTGGTGCCACTGTATTCTGTCCCATTTACCTTTAAGACCATTTGAAATATAACCCCATTTTGGATAATAAAGGATGTGGCTACTCTCTTCCACAGCATGAGACACGCAGGTAGTGATGGATGATTTTTAGCAGATGAGGGAGACGGTTTGAATAATGCTGGAGAAGGAGTCTGCTCAGACAAGAGGGAGTCTCTTGAGCCACACAGCTATTTCTTCTGCTTCTTGGAAAACAAACCCTGCTTTTCTTGAAAATAAATGTTGCTGGGAAAGAACCTAACTAGCTAATTTTCTCCAGCTCATGACTCAGTTACCTGGAGCTTCAGAGGCGTCCTCCCAATGCGACGTAAGACTTAGAAACCGTCGCGATTCCTGCTGAGGGATTGCTCCCCTTCTCCTTTTGCCTCTGTCCTGGGAAGGTGTCCTCAGTCTGCACTCAGACCTTCTCTCACAGCCTACAGCCAGGTTCTCGTTTTCCTCCTGGTCTAGGGCACGGTCGCCATAAAAGCTGCTTAGTGTGAAATGCCTGACTTAGTCTGGAGAAAGCTATTTATCTTAAGGAAGCCCATGTGTGAAATCTCACCCTTGATGAGTTATTCAGAAGGTGCTGAAAAAATGTATGCACATTTTAAGAAAGGAAAAAAAAACGATTAAAATGGTAATACCCAACATGTACCGATAACAAAAGATGAGCACAAGTCACGTTTGACTTCTGCAATTACAAGAGGTGTTTAAAGTGGTTACCATCAGCATGCAAACACTTCTGATTATGGTGAACTAAAAGTACTCCATGGATAACATCGCTTAAAATGTGTCTACATTTTTGGGCACACCCCCCCTCTGGTGTAAAATTAAACTTATAAGTCACTTATTCAAAATGTCACCACATAACTTATGGGACATTTGAAAGGGGAAAGCCTTTGCTTCCTTTGTCATCAGGGTTTGATTATTTATGTAAACTGGAACCTTTTATTTTTCCCAACATCATACCTAATTGAGTTTGCCTCAACTGAAATCTCACACCTGACCACACACTGTTACACACACACACACAGGCACACACAGGTGCGTATATACAGGTATACACACAGACACACACAGGCACACCTGCATGCGGACTGAGGCCTTCTCTATGGATGCCATTTCCCTCATGCCCTGCTCAGCAGCTGCCCCGTGAGAACCCCTGTGCCACCTGTCCCTGGTCCTTTCTGCTCTTCTGGCTCTGTCTGTGACGGCACTGGGTATCACTTTACCTTTCATGACTTTCCTTTATCTCTTTGTCTCTTTGAACGCCCTTCCTCTTCCTCCTGCATCCCCCCGGATAGCTTTTGCACCATGGACTGTGTCTACTTTCTCACACCAGGCCTGCTTGGCTGGTCCATGAGCTCTGTGAGGCAGTGGCCAAGTTTCATGGGATCCTGCCTGCCTGAGGGCAGCCATCCCATGTCATCCGTCTTTGAATCGCCCAGGGGCTTGTTTCCATTTAATTTACAAGCTTTTCAGAAACTGTTGGCTTTCTGAAATTGTTATTGTCAAGCATTCCAGACATTCAGGCACTCAGATGCCTGCCAACAGGTCACGTGCCCCTCAGAGAGGGTCCTACTTCATAAGCCATAAATATTGAGAGTTTATGTCACACAGTTATTTTGTTGGCTGAAATATGTATCCAGACCACATAGCTTCTGTAACTTTTCTTCTTCTAAAGACTTAAAATGCCGTCTCTAAGGCATTCTATGGAAGAACTTGACCAAGAAAGGACTGTTTCCCACTCATCTCACGAAATAAAGACGAGATGCACAAGTTCCCCTTTCCTGCCCACCTGCAGTGATCAGTCCACAGGAAGCTGGCATGCCTCCTGCCACTTGGCTTACTATTTACTCTGAAGTGGTGAGGGACTTCCAAGATGCCAGAAGACAGTGTGGGGTGTAGTTGAGAGATTTAGCTCGGTACGTGTCTGGAGGAAGGCCATACTCTGAGGATAAAAAAATGCTGCCAGAGACACAGAACTTTGGGGAGGAAACTTTGCCTGACTCCTTGTCCAATGTGAGATGCATTAAGAAACAAGAAAAGGCACGGAGCCTTTCAAAAGGGGGCAGCATTGTGTAAGGAGAAGAGGCTGCGGCCGGGTCCAGGAAACGTATTTCTAATTCATTTCGTCACCAGGGAGCTGAGCCATCCTGAGTAGTACTGTCAACCCCCTTGGGCCTCCGTTGTTATCACCATTAAAACCCCAAACCTCATGCCATCCTGAAAGTATCTGATCTAATTTAGAAGACTCTATCCTGACAGGACTGTTGTTTGCTATTTCAGAGAATACTTATTGCAAGCAAAATATTTCCCTTAACCCTTAAACAAACAAACAAAAACCTATATTTGAATTCCCCAGCAGTCAGGTCAAAGATCTACTCAGACTTTTGGTAGACTTGATTAAATGATTTGTTCTCACAAGATATAATCTTATTTGCAGGGTGGACAGTTTTGAGAAATAGAAACAAAGTGATTATTCATACCTTAAAAAAAATAATAACCCACACTTTCTCTTCAACAGAACGATTTCAAGTCCAGCGTCTTCCCCTTGGTCTCTGGAAGCATACTGCGGTCAAGTTCACTGAGCCCCTCACTGTGTGTGTGGCCAGGCTAATCTGTCCTCAGGCTGTGTGACATGGCCCTGTGAAGATACACACAAAGAGCTCAGCCCAGGGAAATTAACCATGCCAGTTATCTTGACTTGAAAATAATAACGTTTACCTTGGACATACTCGGTTTCCTGTCCAGTACCGATCTCTGATCAATTATAAACCAATGAGTGAGAGAGAAAACCTCTTCCCTGCAGTACCTGTGAATCCCAAATTCTTCTAGGGACACCCACCATGTCAGGTTCCATGGGGCACGTGAGCTGGCTGGGCAACGCCTGTGCTGCCTGGCACTGGCTCTGCAAAGGGCCTTGGGTCTCCATAAAGGTACGGAGTAGTTTAGGGGCAGAGTCTCAGTCTGGAGGCCACACCAACAGAAGTCCATCCACCTGGGAGCTCAGAGCTTCTCTTGGAGGCCCAGAACTCCTTGGAAAGCCCATGGGGGATCATTTTGTCTCCCCCAGGAGAAACTGATTGGTGATAACATTGTGTGCAGATGACTGCTTGTCCCTGCCAGCAGTATCTTATTCTGTGATTATAGTGAAAATAAGACTTGCTGAGACAATGAGGACATTGCAAACAGAAACAATCAATTATCATCAGGATATGGTCAATTTTTGCATATATATATATAAATTTAAAATTAGGAACTGTCAAGAACTGTGCCAAAAGCAATTGTCGCAGACACTGAGATCTGGAAATGGTTAGTTTCCTCTTCTTCCTGTCCCCTCTCCCCAGATGTGTGTATGAGAGGATCAAATCACTGATATTTTATACTGAATGTAGTAAATGAGTAAATCGGCTATCAGCGGTGTTATATGGATACAGAGAGTTTTGTATTGTCTCTGGCGGGTGGCATCTAATTGGACTTTCCCTCCAGATAACAGCTTCCCTGGTGGAAGTTTGCACCCCACCGACTAAACTCCTGCAAAGCTTGAGATGGGAGGTTTTGTTTGTTTTGTTCCATTTTCTCTGTTATCCATTGCTGCTTCTTAATGATTTATCTGGCTGCATGTACAACTCCTGAGAAAATCTGATAAGATCGTGACAGTCAAAACTCTGTGGATTTCGGTGCCAGCCTTTGGAGAAAGGCATGCATGACTCACTTCCCTATAAGAACAAGACGTGATAATTAAGAAAAAACAAAAAAAAGATATTGACCATTTTGGAGAGGAAACAGGAAACCAAACCCCTCTTGCAGGCAGGCAGTGGCATGTCGCTCATGAACTTTGCCAGTTTGTAGCAGGAGAAGGTCAAGGAAGCTAGAATAACAGGACAGGGACCAGGCTGTTTTAACTCTAGACTGTATGAGCTAAACTCTTGGTTTTCTGTATTATTTAATGTTGATATGAGTCAGTATTTTAAAAGACTCGATACTTCCCAGTATTTTTCTCTTACATTATTTGGTGGATTGTTTTTTAAATTCTTTTATTTATTTATTTATTTATTTATTTATTGAGTTGGAGTCTCACTCTGTCACGCTCCGGGCCACCAGAGCCTCAACCTGCTGGGCTCCAGCAATCCTTCCACCTCAGCCTTCCAAGTAGCCAGAACTACAGGTGCGCGCTACCACACTCAGCTAATTTTTTTTTATTGTAGTTACGAGGTGTCGCCAGGTTGCCCGCGTGGGTCTTGAACCCGCGGGCTCAGGCAATCCACTTGCCTCGGCCTCCCAAAGTACTGGCATTATGGGCTGAGCCGCCGAGCCCTGCCTGTTTTTTAAATTCTACGCACAGTTTCCAAACATGGGGAAAGAAAGAAGATAGATGTTAAACCACAAATATTCTCTGGGCAGCAAAAAGTTTTTGGTTGCCAAGGGTTGAAGATTAAGAAACATTGTTGAATAGCAGGATTAAAGAGAGGGTTTTGTAGGCCCTAAAATTGGCCTTCTTGGAAGTGTGGGATGAATTGTGAAAATGTGTCTGTTGACTATAGAACAGATTTGGGGTGAGACACACCACTGTGACAAAATTCAGTCACATTCTGGAGACAAAGATGATGAGATAATGAGAAGCCTGTTATCTGGAGATAATTGATGCCAGAACTTGGAGGGGTACTTGGGAGGGGATGCACATTGGGCTTCTGTTCTCCAAGGTCATCCATCTCACTGTGGGCCTAATGAGGTCATTCTACATTCTAACCAAAAATACTTATTAGAGAAGAAGGAAACCACCTGTATCGGACACTGCTTCTATGACAGAATTATGCTAGGTGCTTTCTATAAATTGCCTCATTAAGCATTAAGCTTGTAGCAACTTTGAAGTAAACCCAATGAGACCTGCTGTAAGGTCTGCACCCATTCCTCCCCTGAAGGAAGCAGATAATCCAAGATGTCAGGATGCATGTGTGGTGGGGAAAAGATTGCATAATTAAGACCTGAAATCAATATTGAGTCAAGGGCCTGTGAAGTTCTTGTAAGGACATATTCCGCCCAGAGCTTCCTAGCATGCACAGGGCATTTGAAAGATAGAGGTAAATTCACAGCAGTGTTGAGTGATCCGTCAGGCCGGCGTAGTTGTGGTGAGGACTTAGGACAAGGAGAACTGGGAGTTCCGTGTCTAGACAGGGCGGAGTGAAGAGAAGCAATTAGATACAGGGTTGTGGAGTGCATTGTCACGAGCATCGTGTTTCTGGGATACCAAGCAGGGCATGCACACTACAGAGAGAACGGTGCAGCATGGGCCTAGGTGCAGAGTTCTCCACCCAGTGCTGCAACTTTAGTCAACCTCTGTGACATGTGTGAGCATGTTTTTGCACAAGCACTGCCCTCAGACATTATGGACAAGAAAATCAGGCAGCTTCTGTACTTCTGGCCACATGCTAAGTGACAGCTGAGAGGAGAGATGGAGTTGGCCTCCCTCTGAATCTGGGAATATTAGAGCAAACAGCTGTCCAGCAAAACGCCTTCAAAGCGATGGTCCCTAGATGAGCAAAACCCCTTCTCTGATTTGCTCCATGAGCCTCATTTAGTTATCTAGACCCTGCATGGTGAAGTAAATCTGAGTTCCATCTCCTCGAGTCCTTGTGGTTGCTATGGCAGTAGATGCAGGCAGAGAATGTATCTTGCATGGGCTTTCTGCCTTAGTGATGAGTATAAGAGCTGCAGAACTCAAGGACTGTGGGGAGTGATTTACATTTTTCCATGAAAGCCTAAATAGAGTTTATTGAGTGTGTTTCTTTATTTTACCACCCCACCTATTTCCTAGGGAACTCTGCCTCTGAGGCCAGGGTGTTAGATATCTTTGATGTTGAGCATCTCACAAAGAAGCATGAACTGGCATAAAAAGCAATCTTCGTGGAATGTTTTGTTCTTTGGCTTTAGTATTTGAACACGAGATAATCTGTGTCTCAAAAGTTTTTCTCAGGAAACCAAATGATAGTATAGCTGGCAGAATGATAGAATTTGTGTCTTCGCACAAATAATGCTGGGTTACTGCTTAATATAATATATTTTTAAAAATATATTTATTTTGCACATACTGGGTGTTTACTTTGTGCCAAGAATTCTTCAAAGCTCTTTTACATGTAGTCACTCACTTAATTCACATGATAACTTTGTGATGCAAGAGCTGTTTTTTTGTTTTTGTTTTTGTTTTTGTTTTAACTCTGGTTTCACAGGAGATGAAGTAAGACAGAGAGAAATTTAAAAATTGTCCAAGGTTTGTATCTCACTCCTGACACCAAAAAATCTTGCCCAAGGTCACGCAGCATGTAAGGGATAAAGGCAGGAATCAAACCTGGGTGTCATCTCTAGGGTCTGTGGGCTTAACTCCTCTATTACACTGACTCTCAGTGTCCAGGATACAGGTGCTGTGGAGGAAGGAGAGGAGAGAAGGGGAAAGCAGGACAGAGCATGGTACCATCTTGGTTTCAATTTGCAATTAGAATGCCAGTTCGCTAAACACTCTTTCTGCACAAGCATTTTATATGATTCTATTAACCATACCCCAGGGAGAGAAGGACTGAAAAAAATGTAGGTCTCCCTCTAGTATAGAAATTGCTCCTTAAGAGCAATTAATTAGTGTGTTAGATCGCCTGTCTTTCAGCTTGTTAGGTGTCTATCACTGAGTACTGCACTGATGGTCACAGAGGTTTCATAGCATATTGCTTATACTACATAGTCATTTTTTAATAACTTCTGAGAGTTAGAAGAAACCTAAGCCCCTTCCTGGCAACAGGTACAGTCCTTCTCAAGATGGTAAACACTGTGGGTCTCTTCCCCATGAAAATGTTTCCCTTGATCTGTTCCTTCCTCTTTTCAGTGTTTGGGAGCTCCCTCTGATAACAGGTTTGAGTTTTAAGGAGGCTAATACATACCCACAGGTTGGTCAAGAAGATTAAATGACTCTAGGTGCTAAGTGTTCTTCTTGGAAGATTAAAAGTCTGCCATTTCCTTCAGGATTAAGAAAATAAGCCTTACGTGGGTCTGTCATGCAATGCCTTCTACAGCTTTTGCAGAAAAGTCAAAGGAGGGGTCTTGTCCCAGTGGTCCTCTCATGCTGATGAGACTTTGTCTCTTCTCCAACAGGGCTGTTTAACGACACCCAACTCGCCATCCATGCACTCACGTTCCATTACGCTGGGTCCATCCCTCTCACTGGGCAGCATCTCTGGGGTGTCTGTGAAGTCGGATATGAAGAAGCGCCGGGCCCCACCTCCTCCAAGTTCAGGGCCAGCTGTGCAAGACAAGGCATCGGAAAAGGTAAGGCAGCGGGCCATTCATGTCTTAAGCCTCTTTTAAGGAACCCAGCCGACTCTGGGAAGCTCTCTGGGAACACCATTATCCTTCACATTTGTGGCTTTAGCAACCAGAGTGTTTAGAGTGAATATTTAAGCTTTATCTAGAAGTGAAGGTGAGATGCCACTCTGCTTCAATTATTAAAGACAGGAAAGTATTTGGGGGTCTTTAGTATTTAAAGACCTATGCTTTTTGATTAACATGCATTTTATTTTTATTTTGTATTATTAAAAATATTTCCCACGCATTTATCTTAGCATGGGAATTTGGGGCATTGAGATTGCTGAATGAGAAATTTGCAGGGGTAGAGGCACATTAAGAAATGTGGACCTTGTATAGGATAGGAATGATGCCCCAAATCATTCAGGTTCACAGAACAGCAGATAATATTTTTGAAGATTAAATTGTTTTCAGTATAAAGTATAAAATTTATTTTGTGAGGGCCCTGTGTTAAAGAAACCTCCTTTTTTATGTTCATTTTCAGAGCAACATAATGTCTTTGAGAGTGACCAAGCCATTAGGTATTGCCTGGGAAGAGACTTTCGTCCTTGCAGCTGAGTTACTTCCCCGATGTGCTTTATTTGGGCCTCTCTCTCCCTTAGCTACCGACTGAGGACTGTGAACATTATTTGAAAGATCCAACCATCCCTTTCCAGGGCGAGGGCACCCTTTGACAGTAACTCCTCCTTTTCCAGCTTAGGATGTGACACTGTACAAATGTGAGGTTTTTGTTTTTCTAAGCCTGTCCCCGCCTGGGTGAGGTGTGGCAGAGACAACATCTGTAGGCCAGGATGGGCTCACACTTTTGACTCCAAGCAACGGAGTTCCCCATGGCACTCAGGATGCACCTGCCCAACCACACAGGCCTGCTCCTCTGTGCCCTCAGACGTCAGATGCACCCTGTGTGTACAAAGAGAAGGATTCTTCACTAGGCTGAGACTCTTCTTACCGACTAGCATGGTGCTTCCTGGGGAGGCACCACTGGGTGAATGCTCACGCTTATGTAAAGCACATTCAGAGTTCTTTCATTCTCTCCAAGAACCTCCTTTCCTGACTCTTGTTGCTGCTGCCTTTGTGTCTTGTGACCTGTCCCAGGTGTAGAATGCTTTAGAGCATCATGTCCCTGCTACTCTTTCAGTTTGAACCATTTTTTGCTCATCCATAAAATGGCTTTTCCTTCAAATATTCTTGAAACTAAATCTGTACCTTCACAGTGAAGACTAGATTCCTGGATCTTGATTAGAAGTTACAGAAGTAGGCCAGGCTCGGTGGCTCAGCCTGTCATCCCAGCACTTCGGGAGGCTGAGGCGGGTGGGTTGCCTGAGCCTGCAGTTTCGAGATCAGCCCAGGCAACATGGCAAAACCTCGTCTCTACAATAAAATTAAAAATAGTCAGGCATGGTAGCACATGTGTGTACTTCCAGCTACTTGGAAGGCTGAGGCAGAAGGATCTGCCAGAGCCCAGCAGGTCGACCTTGGAGTGGCCATGAGCATGTGTGCCACTGCACTCCAGCCTGGGCGAAGGAGTGAGACTCCAACTCAAAAAAAAAAAAAAAAAAGAAGTTACAGAAGTAGATCTCTGTGGCCGGGTCACAACATCTCACTTAATTTCTTTGTTGGCCTGATTGTCAGTCTATCTGTATATCAGTCTGTCTGTCAGTCTGTCTGTCTTTGCAAGCTGGCCTTCTGGTCATCTATATATGATCTGTCTTTATCCCTAGGTCTCAAAGGCCACCTTGTTCCCATCTACATACCTTTTCATTCATGTCCCTAAAAATCTGTCCGAAAAGCCTGTGATACAACATATTTTAAAGGAAAATATTTTGATTTTTGTTTCTCTTACATATTTTATAATGCCACTCATTTATTTTGAGTTCTCCATGATATTTTAGCTGTTTTGATAAAAAAAAATTTTTTTGAGCACAAATGGTAGATCATTTTGTTGTACATTTGCATGATTAAATGATGCAAATGATGCAAATGAAAAGTAAAGCTATTTCTGGGATGTCTATAATATATCGCTTTAATTTGCTTGGGTGTAGATCAGCATGCAGATCATATTGATAGCATTGGCAGTTTCCTCTTTGTACCCCTGAGACTGTCTTTTTACTTTTAGTTGGAAAAGGTGTTTCGTTAGCAGTGAAAAATATGAATTCCATGACCAAAAAGTAAGACTTTTTTTCAATAAGAATTGCATTTTCTTAATGAGATAGAATGTGAATGCTGGGCTGGGCCAGCATTTTTTAAATTTCTTCCAGCCAGAGAATATGTTGTATTTGTCTGCCTTTAATGTGCTTACCCTTGGTGGATAAAGCCTGCTTGAGTGGGAAAATGTACAGTAAGTAGAGAATTGGGAATTCTGAATGAAAAATAAATAATACTTTATACCCTGTAGAATGAACAGAGTTCCCTCTGGGGCAGTAAAAGCTTTTTGCTAAAATCTGTTTTATTTGGCACAGAATGAGTGGAGAAATTGGCTCATGGAAACCATCTTCTTTTTTAAGCATATGAGTGGCATATGGATTAGATTTAAGCATTTGCTGTGAGCATTTTTTTTAATGAAAGGTATTTTGTTATTTACTAATTTCTGGGAAAAGAACCCAAAAATGTATTGTCGTCGTATTTGGGGAAGAACGTCAATGCCTTCTTCATGAACTTCCTTCCATATAAAGATAAGAGGTTTGTTTGGAAAATCTTATTTATGTACAACTGTTACTAACACCAGTATCCTGATTAAGGAGGAAAGGTTTATTTTCCAGGACATGACTAGTTTATAAGAAAACGAGAATGCTTAGGCTTTTATATTTTAAAAGACTTTTTTTCTCATCAACTAGTTTAAGAAAATTCAATGTTTACTTCTTTGGGTCTTAAAGGTGGGATAATTTTAGCCATCTTCCAGTTTATCTGAAACTCCTTGAAAATATATGATGGTTGTATCAGTATTTGTTGCCTGATTGTGTACTTATAATCTGATCATTTATAAATGCATTTTCTAAAGAGATTTTCCAAGAGGTGTTAGAGCCTGGGAAATGAATGGCTAGTGGGAGCCTTGTGCAGAATTGTGTGCAGAGGACTGGGAAGATGGGTGAAGGGACAGGGGCAGGAGGTGACAGACTCTCTTTCAGACCTCCATCACTCATCCCACAGGACAGAGAGCGCAGTTTTTACCACGTGGAACATTCAGACCGAAATGAGACACATCTTAAGGCACCATATGCTAAGTCAGGGTTTCTCGACCTTGAGTGAGCTTCAGGATAACTCCAAAGGGCTTGTTAAAACGTATTTTACTTGGCCCCACCCCAGCAGCTGATTTGGTAGGTCTATGGTGGGACCTGGAAACGTGCATTTCAACAGCGGCTGCTGCTGCCCTGGCGAACTTGACCTTAACAGCCTCCTCAGTCTGCCTCCTCAGAAGTCTGACGGGTTAGATGTAATAAACCTGCCAAGAGATTCTTCAGGAGAAATGTTACCTGAAAATGGATGAATCTCTGTAGTGGAATGATAACCACGTACAGTTTTCCACAAATTTAGCTGAGGCTTAAAGTTATGTGTTAAAATACCTGAGGAACTCCCACATCTTCCCATGGGGACCCAGGGAATACGCCTCGGGGGGGGACAAGGGAATGATCTGTCCCAGACAGGATTTTTCTTCCTGTTTCATCCAGGGCTCACCTTGCCCTGTGCAGGGATGACCTCTCCCCTTGTCCTTGGCCCTGGGTAGCTGCTAGAATTCTCGCTTGCTGTTCCCGCGTGGGGGCCAGAGCACCCTTTGTGCACCATCTTCAGCAGCCCTCCCTACAGAGAGTTCACTTTCCTCTCATTTGCTCAGTTCCCCACTTGGGCTGCTCTTGGGCTGGTGTGAAGATTATGAGTAGACCCTGGACACAGACACCGAGGTGGGCATCCCTCTGCTCACTCTCTGGTTTTCAGTCTCCTCCTTCTGCAAGATGAGGACAATAAGAAGAGTACGTGTTGGGGTGGTCAGAGCGTGTACCTGGCACTGCTCTCCTGAGTTCAGATCCCAGCTCGGTGATGATTAGAAATGGGAACTTGGGCGAGATCACCCTTCTGTTCCTGGTGTCCTTAGGTGTACGTTGTACATAAAGGAGGGAGGCGAGAGCTAGCCATGGTCTAGTGGGGGATGGGAGTAGCTGGTGTGCTTGAGGCTGAGAAGGTTAGGCTCTATGCTCCAGCCAGATTCCTGCATTAACTAGATGTCGGGTTATATTTAAGAATCTAACTCACGGTTGCTGCAAGTACCCAATGTACACCAGAAAACTGCCAAGTCTCTGGAGCAGTCTCATTCTGTCAAACAAAACTGCGTTCTCTTGGTGATCCCTTCCCTCCTTCCCCACAAACCGTGACTACACCACTACACTATTACACACCTTCAGATAATTAGAGAGAAGAGAGTCCTGAGATCTTCTGTTTAAGAAGAAAGAGAATAAAATGCTGTCAAGTCTTCCTTACTCAGGTGGCTCAGTTTACCTTCTACAGATTGAAACAACACTCTAAATCATCCTTGCTGATACCTTTGTACAGTACTTTGCATGTTACAGAGCAGCTTTTTCCACTTTTAAAAAAGATCCCTATCAAGTGCTTAAAAATAAGGAACTTGTGAAGTCTACTAGACAAGGCTGTGTTGTCTATTTTTAGTTATCATTATTCACAGATATATAATAAGCAGCTATTCATTTATTCAGTCAATATACTGTTAACCTACACCAGGGTTTTAGCCACTGCCAACTATCAATCCATTTTATGATAATTAGAAAGTAATTAAGAAGTATATATATATATATATATATATATTTTTTTTTTTTTTTTTGAGTTGGAGTCTCACTGCGTCACCCAGACTGGAGTGCAGTGGCCGCTCCTGGCCACCGCAGCCTCGACCTGCTGGGCTCCGGCTATCTTTCAGCCTCAGCCTTCCGAGTAGCTGGAATTACAGGCACGCGCTACCACACCCAGCTGATTTTTTTTGATTTATTGTAGAGATGAGGTCTTGCCAAGTTGCCCAGGCGGGTCTCAAACCCGCGGGCTCAGGCAATCCACTCACCTCAGCCTCCCAAAGTGCGGGATTACAGGCTGAGCCACCGAGCCCGTCTGATACTTTATTATAAGGAGCAAGAAAGGATCATATATATAAAGTATAGTCCTGTATCCAGCACGAAGTAGACTCATTCCATCGATGATAGCAAAGCAAAATTTATCTTCATTATTCCACCGTTTGCAGTTAATTCAGACATTCTCACAAGCTGTCACAAAATCTGTTTCCCCACCCTGAACTTACAGTGACTTTTTGAGCCTAATTGTGGGATTTTAAGAATTCTCCTGCTCAATTTCCCCTTTGTTAATGCCCAAGAAATTGTTTAACAGGAATGTTGACATTTTTGAAAAGACAGATACTCTTCTGTCCCTAAGGAGGATTGTGACTTGTGTTGCTTTCAGAGTTTCTTGACCAGAGCAACAGCAGCAGTCAATGTTTAAAGAAGTCTTTCTCCTCTGCTGTGTATAAATTCTTGGGCCCTTTCCCAGAAATGACTTTTCAGAATAATTGTCCTAGAAAGCTACACACAGACTGCCTGTCTACTGAATTACCACACTTTGAAGTTAATTCACAGTTCCCATCATTTAACCACAGTAATGATGTGCAAAAAGTCCTTGGCTTGGAGTTAAAAGTTCCAGCTCTAGAATTATTATTATTATTATTTTTTGAGACAGGGTCTTACTCTATTGCCTGGGCTGAAGTGCAGTGGTGCAATCATGACTCACTGTAACCTTGAACTCCAGGGCTCACACGATCCTCTTGCCTCAGCCTCCTAAGTCCCCACTACATCTGGCTAATTTTTAAGTTTTTCTGTAGAGACAAGGTCTTGCTATATTGTCCAGGTTGGTCCCGAGGACTCCTGGTCTCAAATGATCCTCCCACCTCAGCCTCCCAAAGTGCTGGGATTACAGGTGTGAGCCGCCTCGCCTAGACCAGCTCTAGAAATATTTTAGACTCTGTTGGCTTCTAGTAAGTGTTCACTTGAGGTGTTGAAACATCAGGCAGAATGATTCATTCACTTGTAATTCATTCAACACACCATTTAATGACCACACTTTGTGTTCCAGGCACTATAGGAGCTGGTGCTAGAGTTATTAGATGAACACCTGCCAGTGACCTCAAACAGATTATATTCCAATGAAAGAGATCAGTAACATACACCTATAATTTAATGGGTGTAGTAGTGAGTGTAATTAATGGTGGGTGCTGCAACAAACAAACCTCCCAAGTCTCAGTGCCTTCTCACAAAAAAAGTGAGGTTTTTTTTGGCTCATGCAAAGTCCAGTGTAGGTTAGGAGGATTTCTTCCTTCTTATAGCCATACCATATGGACCACATCATTGTCACAGTGGGGTAAAGAGAGAGAGGGGAGGTATATTGGCTCTTAACTGCCTTGGCAATAACACCCAGCTTTGCTAGAATTTGTCACCAAGCTAACGTCGGTGGAGGCTGGGGAATGTGAGGAAGCTCACAGGTATTTGTTTGGTGAGCACCATCTCTGCTCCCATAGGTGAAACTATGATATCAGTGAACAAGAACAGTATATTAATTATGAATCTGATAATTTATGGTTTTTGGGGTTTTTTTTTAAGTTGGAGTCTCACTCTGCTGCCCAGGCTGGAGTACAGTGGCACGCTCATGGCCACCACAGCCTGGATCTGCTGGGCTCTGGTGATCCTTCCGTCTCAGCCTTCTAAGTAGCTGGAACTACAGGCACGCACCACCACGCCTGGCTAATTTTTTTGATTTATTGTAGAGATGAGGTCTCGCCAAGTTGCCCAGGCTGGTCTCGAGCCTTTCATTTTTGTGCCCCAAGGTTTCTCAATGCCACCATGTAGGATCCTTGGCACTCACATATGTACAGCCCAATTCATGTTTTTATGTGTTATTATTCCTACTATTTAAGATGGGGTCTTGCTCTGTTGCTTAGACTGGAGAGTTGTGGCTACTCACAGGTACAGTCATAGCTCACTGCAGCCTGGATCTTCTGGCCTCAAGAGCTCTTCCGGCCTCCCGAGCAGAGTAGTTGAGACTACGAAACCACCCCACCCCACCATGCCCAGATTTGTAATCCACGTTTTAAATCAAAATTTAGGAATATTTTAGTCACTATTTCTTCAAATACTTTTTTTCTGCTCAATTAATTTTCTCTCCTCTCTTCTGGAACTCCAGTTACAAATATGTTAGATACATATGTTGATATTAGAATTACATATATGTCTAGACATACTACGTTGATAGAGTCAGACTGTTAGCCTTGTCCTTTTAAAAAAAAATTGTTTTATCTTTTTCTTCATGTTCTATAATTTTTGTGGCACTGTCTCCAAGTTTACTTACCTTTCCTTTGCTGCTTCCATTCGGCTCCTAACTCCATCTGTTACATTTAAACATTTTAAAGATATTACGTCTTTTCTTTCTCTGTTGATATTTTCTTTTCTTTTTTAATTGAAAGTATACTGACTGGGCTTGTGGCTCAACCTGTAATCCCAGCACTTTGGGAGGCTGAGGCGAGTGGATTGCCTGGGCCCGCAAGTTCGAGACCAGCCCAGGCAACCTGGCGAGACCTCGTCTCTACAATAAAATAAAAAATAGCAGGGCGTGGTAGTGCACATCTGTAGTTCCGGTTATTCAGAAGACTGAGCCGGAAGGATCATCGGCGCCCAGCAGGAGACGCTGAGGTAGCCATGAGTGTGCGTGCCACTGCACTCCAGCCTGGGCAAAGGAGTGAGACTCCAACTCAAAAAAAAAAAAAAAGAAAGAAAATATACTGAGAATAGTTTTAAAAGCCATTTAAAAAAAATCCTTGTCTTCTAGTATCAACATCTGGACTATCTTGGAGTTGTTTCAGTTGATCTTCTTTTCTCCT
>CAUYQG010072786.1:0-16216 GCA_963574415.1 Tarsius wallacei | reverse complement strand
AAAAAAAGAAGTAGTGAATCTGAACTCAAAGTCAGTTGTGAAGTGCCAACAGAGACACCCAGGGGATGTAGTCACTTCTGGGTATGCCACTATTCCTGCATAGTATCACAAAGATCAGTGACATGGAGCACTGCAGCAGTTATCTAAATGAGAAGCTGCTTATATAGAACCATTTTTGTTGTTGATAATGGCAATATTTTCTTAAAGGTATCACCAAGTCAAACTTTTGTGTTTGATTATCAACTTATTTATTTTGACTTAGAGTATCACTCTGTCACCCAGGCTGGAGGGCAGTGGCACGCTCCCATCCACCGCAACCTCAGCCTGCTGGGCTTAGGGCAATCCTTTCACCTCAGCCTTCCAAGTAGCTGCAACTACAGGCATGCACCACCACGTCCAACTAATTTTTGCATTTATTGTAGCGATGAGGTCTCGCCAAGTTGCCCAGGCTGGTCTCAAACCCGTGGGCTCAGGCAATCTTCTCGCCTCGGCCTCTCAAAGTGTTGGTATTATAGGCGTGAGCTACCAGGTCCAGCCAATTATCAGTTTAGATATAGTCAATGTTTTCAGAAGTAGGGTCGAAAGTAAAATGACATGGAGGTGTAGTGTGGGAGTGGGAAACACCTTAGCAATTCACATTTTAGTGGGAAAAGTCATTAATACAAAGATATAGAAAGAGGACTCTAGTTGAATGAATGACATTAAAATGTTTTCAGATCTTTTCATTTCGATTCTGCCTCTAACTCATTTCACCACACTGAGATTGTCTAATGTCTCTGGGCCTCAATTTCTCCATCTGGAAGGAAGATGAAGAAATCAATACTCTCTAAAGTTCCTTACAATTCTAAATAAATCCCTAATTTTGGGAGATGGAGCCAGCCCCCAAATGCAAAGATAATTATTCACAAAACTTCTTCCCAGGTTTTGATTTGGTAAAGAGTCAATTGGTTCGTAATAAACCAAAAATACATTTTACAGCAATTGTCAAGAAAAGAACAGAATGAAGATAATCCTCTTCCTTTTTCCTGTTGAAGCCAGTTGCTAACACAACCCTCAATTTTACTGCCAACCCCATTCAGTCATCAGATATTTGGTACCCAAGCAAAATCTGTTCAGTCCATGATTATACTGTGAAACCTGAGGACATCCCGAAAAGTGACAAGGAAGAGATCGTGTTTTGTTCATAAAAACATTTTTCAAATTAAGCCATCATATCCTAAAATAGTGGACCAGAATCACCCACCAGGATTGCTTCCTGAAAGCATGCAAATGCACAATCTTTGTTTAGAAGTGCAGTGTCAATTACTTGTGCAGATACAAAAATGACTAATAGCTAAAGCCTAATAAGACACCTGTCAATTTCCCTTTTTTTAGCTTAGCTACTTTCAATTCATAGGAGTTGCCCAACACGGACAGCATTTTGCTGACAGTTTTGTGTGTGCTTGACCAGTGATAGCATTCAAACTAAAATGGAGTTTCAGATATTTCCATCCACTTCTTAAAAATACATTTTAAGAATTACAGTATTAACCACGAATGAATGGCTGCCCAGCCTCTCAAATTAGTTACAGAAATAGCATTGTTAAGTCCATCAGAGAAGAAACAGCTCCAGCTAAATGGGAATGAAGAAGATTTCCTAGAAGAGTCCACAAATAGAAGATGACATTTTCCTAGAACGGAAAAATCCCAGTGAAGGACAGGAGATTATCTTCTTCTGAGAGTTTATCATCTAAAATCTTAAACCTTATATTTACATTAATTATATGATGGTAAATAAAATTATAATAAATGGAAGAAACATGTCAATGGTTAGGGCAGATTTTACAGAGGTGTTTGTGTTTTAAATAAGAACCTGCATTATTAAATAACAAAAAACCTTACTCAAGGTGGTCATGCCCATAATAATAATCAAAGTGATATTTCACAGGTTGTCACATGAATCCAAACTATTCAAACTAGACAACCCTGTATTGCAGGGCCCTTTATGATCTGAGTACTATGAAAATGGAAGTTATTTATATATCAGGAAATCATTCCTGAACATAAAAAAACGTATTGCTTTAAAAAGCCTTCTGGATTAACTATAGCTGATTCACACCCTGAATGATAAAATTATTTATATATTCAAATTTTTGAAGAACTCTCTGCAGAGTCTAATTAACATGCTTTTAGAATTCTCTTTCCAAATTTAGATTCTGAAATTCACAATGAACAAGGGTGACATTCTCTTTTCACCAAGAAAAAGTAAATTAAGATGAGCCAGAGTACAGACAAAATAGTATTTTGTACTCTGGGTTTTTTATAGAATTTTTAAATTTATAGAATTTTTAAGAAATTTTATCTACCATTGATCTGAGATATTTTTAATAATTTTCCTTAGGGACACATTAAGAACAAAGAAAATAGTCATTTTAATGAAGTCTTTCGCATTTGTGGCTACATGGGAAGTAAAAAAAAGTGAGGTGCATGTGACTATATGATTAATGGTAGCGTTAGAAGAATTCTTTCAGACTATCTAAATCATCTTCCGGTTTAACACATGAAAAAACCCATTTGTCATGTATATTTACATTTATATTTTTAATACTTATAAGTTGTCTTTATATTTTGATGCTAGTTTGTCAAGATTATTTACTTGTCACCTCTAAACTTATGTTACTTAATAAGGTAAATCATGTGAGACTGCTCAGTGACAGAATTAGTATATCTTGAGTTTTATTCTAGCATGCTATAGCGCTGTGGATAAACAACAACAAATGAATACAAACAAAACTCAGGAACCACATATTGCCACTGTATACTGCTGTGCATGGGTTATAGAAAAGCATTAAAAATGCTGATTGAATGAATGGACTTCACTGAAGAAAGCAGTAGAGTATAGGTAAATAAACTATGCAGGGAGCCCTCGAACAAGTTGAGTCTAAGCCTCCCTTTACCACCAGTTCACTGTGTTACCCTGAGCAAGTAAGAATGTCTCTGGGTCACTGTCTTGCTAAGCTATGGTCTGGCCATATGTTCTTTGAGCTATGGCCAGGCCATGTTTTCCTAAGCTTTGGCCCCCTCCCCTACTTGGGGAGATGAATCTCCTTTCTCTTTCTTTCTCTCTCTCTCTCTCTCTCTCTCTCTCTACTTTCTAAATAAACTATATTTTCCAATCTAAAAAAAAAAAAGACTTTCTGGTTTCCCAATTACTTGACTGTCGTTTTTTAGTTTTAACTAATGTTTATATAGATTGCACATGTACCATGCACTACATTAAGGGCTTTAAATACAATATTTCATTTAGTCCTCACAGCAATTCTGTGAGCAGGGCCAGCTTCCTGGGTTGAAGCACAGGCCCCATGCTCAGAAAGGTCCCACACTTGGTTGAATGTTATGCTATTGCCATCTTGAAATTTGAACAAAGGGCACAGCGTTTTCACTTCACTGAAATTTGAACAAGAGTCTTTGCAAATTATTTAGCCAGTCTGGTCTATGAGGCAGGAACTATTAACATCCCCATTTTACAGATGGGCAAACTGAGGCCTTAAAGAGAGGTTAAGTAACCTGTCAAAAAGCTAGTCATTTTTGTGATTCGGTCATCAGGTCACACTCACGCCATGACTGTGACCACTCTGCTTCTCTGCACTCAGGGGTAGCACTGGAAGCCTTTATTGCTAAGTTCCCTGGGAGTTCTGCGATTTCAGCTAAGGCGCTTTACTAAAAGGAATGTTGATTTCACTCTTTCCTCCTTCCATCAATGCTTTTTATAGATATAGAATTGCAGTGAATAAAGAAAAAGAAATGTGCTCATAAACAAGCCAAACTTGAAAAAAGAACTGCTTAGCTAAATGAAAGGTGAGAGGGTTTAAAATGGACGTGGCAGGGGCTTAGCTATTTAAATGACAAACTAAACAGGATACCTTTTGGGCTATTTCAGACTCTGATCCCCAAATTAGAGCTTTTAGGAGTGGGATCCAGAGCCCTACATGTGGAAGACCAAGTTAGCTGGGAATGGCGAGGCCATAGCAGAGGCGGGACACATCAAAAGAAACACTCTGCACTGCCTTTTATAGATGTGAAAACAGCCCAACCACCCAGCCGTCCAATGGACAAACATAAATAAATAGCTTGCATCAGCTAAGGATCAAATACTAAAGAAAAAAGTCAAGATTTCCTGAGGGCTCTGAGTCAAAGGTCAAGTCCCCTGTGGAGAGAGAGAAGCATCTGGCCTTCTGTGGCTCTGAGTTTCCTGTCCAACCCATTCCACACCCACCTTCTAGCAAAGGTAATGTCAGGTATTACACTTTGACTAAAATCTTTGAGTTCCAGGAGATGGACGGTGGACATTCTCCATTATTCTAGGACCTGATCTACATCATATAGACCCTGAGATTTTATTATTTGCTGACATTTAGGCTTACATCTACATTTTTAAAAATCGGAATAAAACTTTCTGGTTTCCGGCCAGGCGCAGTGGTTCACACCTATAATCCCAGCACTTTGGGAGGCCAAGGTGAGAGGACTGCCTGAGCCCACGGGTTCGACACCAGCTTTGGCAACTTGGTGAGCCCTCATCTCTACAATAAATCAAAAATTAGCCAGGCGTGGTGGTGCGTACCTGTAGTTCCAGCTGCTTGGAAGGCTGAGATGGAAGGATCACCTGAGCCCAGCATGTCGAGGCTGCGGTGGCCATGAGGGCGCCACTGCACTCCAGCCTGGGCGACAGAGTGAGACTCCAGTTCAAAAAAAAAAAAAAACTTTCTGGTTTCACGACAGTTGACTAGGGGAATAGCATATCAGTTCTCCTCAGAGGAAGACTGAAGTGCTGGTGAATACCAGAGTTATGAGCAGAAAAGGGAGGGAAAGGAAACTAGAACCACTAAAGTGACCACACGGGGCTGGGACACACAAAAAGTAAGAAACCAAGTGTCTGACTGAGATCGACCCTCAGGAGCTCAGAGCCATCAGGAATGGATAGATGGGAGCGCTTCCCTGCCCTCCTCACCCATCCAACAATCTACTGATTGCTAAACAGGAAGCCCCTCTGTCCCTGGGACCCAGAGCTACACTGTCAGTGGCAGTCAGAGGTCTTTCCAGGAATGGAGAACCCGGCAGTCAACTGCGCAGTTATGCCATGCCCTCCCCGCAGGCCCAGGGTGAGAAGGCAGATGCCATACAGGTTGCCCACCCACAGAGACACGACCCTGCCTGGCCTAACCACGGTACCACCAGCTCGCCCACAGACATCCCCCGCAACCCATGCTGACTCTGGCAAGCAGGGGGGTTCCGCAGGACCCCAGGGAGCAGTGAATTTTCTAGAGACCTGGTTCTCGATGTGAGCCACCCTTAAAGCAGTAGGGGGAAATGCAGCCTGCCAAAGCCCCTTTTGGAACAAAGGAAACATGGGCACACGGTGCCAGTCTTGGAGAAAGGCCAAAGCCTGAAAATGGACTGAGAGAGGAGGACAATCTCGCACACGCCTGCTCTCCTCCCAAGTGCATAGTTGTGGGGGAAGGGGGGAGGTTCGGCTCTTCACACTGGAGCCTGGGAAGTTGCACCAAAAATCCAGTGCTCACACTTCTCCAGCAATTCTTGCACAAAGACGGGGAGCTGTTCGTGATTTTTCTGGTGACCCCGCCCCTGCAGAAGGCCAGCTCAGGAAGCGTAAAGAGCCTATCTGCCGGCTCTTAATCGCCATCTACTGGACTGAAGCCTAAACTAAACCACCAAAAATAAATAAATAAACCACAAGGGAGTCTGAGAAAGTCACTGCATGCACCCACGGGCAACCAAGGAAGCCATACAGAACTATGGTTCTCTGAAAGCACCCAGAAACAAAGTCAACTAACCATATACAACATAAACCACAATCCATCCCCATCTGTTTTGTAATAGAGAACACACAAAAAAAGAAGCTTCAGCTCTCTCAGATGACAAAGAGCCTGTGCAAGAACTCCACCAATAAAAGAAAGCCAGTGTTTCATCAGCTCCAAAGGACCACACCAGCTTTGTGATCCTAATCAGAACAAAATGGCCAAAATGACAGATGAAGAGTTCAGAATATGATGGCAAAGAAACTCAGTGAGATCCAAGAGAAAGTAAAAATCCAAAAGAAAGAAGTCAAAAAATGACCCAAGAATTGAAAGAGGCTTGCCAATACTGAGAAGGAACAAATTGAACTTTTAGAATTAAAGAATTGACTTTGGTAATTTCAAAATACGAGTTGCAAACTTTAACAGGCTAGACCAAGCAGAAGAAAGAATTTCAGAGCTTGAAAACTGATCCTTCAAACAAGCCAGTCAGACAAAAAAAATTTTTTTTAATTTTTTGAGGTGGAGTCTCACTCTGTCACCCATGCTGGAGTGCAGTGGCACACTCACGGCCACTCCCACATTGACCTGCTGAGCTCCGGCAATCCTTCTGCCTCAGCATTCCAAGCAGACGGAACTACAGGCACGCACTACCACACCAGCTAATTTTTGATTTATTGTAGAGACGAGGTCTCACCAGGTTGCCCGGGCTGGTCTGGAACCCACGGGCTCAGGCAATCCACTTGCCTCGGCCTTCCAAAGTTCTTGAATTTCGGGTTGAGTCACTGAGCCCAGTCAAAAAAAATTTTTTTTAATGATCAAGCTTTCAAGAAATATGGGATTTTGTAAAGAGACCAATCCTACAACTGAATGGCATTTCTGAGAAGAAGAAAATGGAAACAACCTGAAAGTATTATATCTGAATATATCACCAAATAAAACTTCCCAATCTTGCTAGAGAAATCAACATGCAGGTACAAGAAATTCAGAGAATTCCTGCGTGATACTATATGAGATGGCCATCCCCAAGGTACATAGTCATCAGACTTTCCAAGGTTAATGCAAAAGAAAAAAAATCATACAGGTAACTAGAGAGACAGGCCAGACCACTTACCAAGGAAGACTCATCATACTAACAACAGATACTAAGCAGAAACCTTATAAGCCAGAAGCTATTAGGGGTCCATTTTCGGGGATTTTTTGTTTGTTTGTTTGTTTGTTTTCCTTTTCTTCTTTTTCTTTTTTCTTTCTTTTTTTTGAGGTGGGTTCTCACTCTGTCACCCAGGCTGGAGTGCAGTGGCACCATGATAGCTCACCTCAGCCTTGACCTCCTGGGCTCAGGCAATCCTTCCATCTCAGCCTCCCAAGTAGCTAAGACTACAGGTACATGCCACCACATCCTGCTAATTTTTTGAGTTTTTGTAGAGACAAGTTCTCACTGTTTCCCAGTCTGGTCTCAAACTCCTGAGCTCAAGCAATCCTCCCACCTCAGCCTCCCAAAGTGATGGGATTACAGGTACAAGCCACTGTGCTCAGCCCCATTTTTAGTATTCTTAAAGAAAATAAATTCCAGCCAAGAATTTCTTATCCTTCCAAACTGAGCTCCATAAACAAAAGAGAAATAAAGTCTTTCATAGGCAAGCAATCACTAAGGAAATCTGTCACTACCAAATCAGCCCTACAATAAATGCTTAAGGGAGTTCTAAACATGGAAATGAAAGACCAATACTGCCTAACCGAAAAGCACATGTAAGCTCATATAGAGCAACCACAAAACTGAACCGACAAAACAACTGACTAGTAACAATGATAGGAGCAAAACCCCACAAATCAATAGTAATACTGAATGTCAATGGCTTAAGTGCCACACTTAAAAGACACAGAGTGGTAAATTGAATTAGAAAAACCAAAACTCATCCTTGTGCTGTCTTTAGGGACCCATTTCACTTCGAATGAACCCATATTTCCAGGTAAAGGGATGGGAAAAGATCTACCATGCAAACGGAAACAAAAAAAGAGCAGAGATCACTATTCTTGCATCAGATAAAACAAACTTTAAACCAACAACAGTTTTGTTTTTTTTTAAAAACGACGATGAAAGTCATAATATAGGGTTCAGCCTAATAAGAAATCTTAACTATTCTAAATATATATATATATACACCCAACATTGGAGCACCAAGATTTAGAAAACAGTAAATATAAATATAATTACCGTACCTCAGAGAAGACTTAAACAACCACACAATAATAGTGGGAGACTTCAAAACTTCACTAACAGCTTTAGGCAGAGCACTGAAGCAAAAATCTAACAAAGAAATACTGGACTTAAATTCAACACTTGAATACTTTACCCAACAATCACAGAATATAAATTTTTCTTATATGCACATGGAACATATTCTAAAATCAATCACATGCTCCATCATAAAGCAAGTCTTAATAAGTTTCAAAACATTGAACTTATACCAAGCATCTTACCTGACCACAGCAGAATAAAAATATAAATCAATGCCAAGGGGAACCCCCAAAACCACACAAATACATGGAAACTAAACAACTTACTCCTGAATGATAATGATTTGGGGACAAACAGCAAAACCAGGACAGAAATTTAAAAATTCTTTGAAACAAGTGAAAATAAAGACACAATATACCAAAACTTTTAGGATGCCACAAAAACAATACATAGAGGAAAATTTATAGAAATAAATGATCATACCAAGAAGATAGAAAAATCACTAATAACAATCTAACATCATACCTAAGGGAACTAGAAAAACAAGAACAAACTGAACCCAAAACTAGCAAAAGAAAAGAAATAACCAAAATTAAAGCAGAAATACATGAAATTGAAACAAACAAAAATCATACAAAGGATCAATGACATGAAAACCCGGTTCTTAATAGACCATTGGCCAGATTAGAGAGAGAGAGAAAATGAATATGAATATCCAAAAAAGTACAATCAGGAATGAAAACGTCAAAATTACAACTGAGCCCACAGAAATACAAGAAACTTTCAGAGACTACTAAAAGTAGGTATATGCGTACAAAGTAGAAAATCTAGAGGAAATGAATAAATTCCTGGAAACACACAACCTCCCAAGATTGAAACAGAAATAAACAGAAACCCTGAACAAATGAACAATGGGTGACAAAATTGTATCAATAATAAAATACCTACCAACCAAAAAAAAGTCTTGGACCAGATGGATTCACAGCCAAATGCTGTCAGATGTACAAGAAAGAGCTGATACCAATCCTATTATTTCAAAAAATCAAAAAAGAGGAACTTCTTCCTAATTCATTCTATGAAGCCAATATCACCCCGATACCAAAATCTGGAAAAGACACAGTAAAGAAAGAAAACTATAGGCAATATCCCTGATGAACATAGACACAAAAATCCTCAATAAAATATTAGCAAACTGCATTCAACAGCACATCAAAAAGATAATTCACTACAATCAGGTGAACTGTATTCCTGGGCTGCAAGGTTGCTTCAACATATGCAAATCAATAAATGTGATTCACCATGTAAAAATAATTAAAGACAAAAACCTTGTGATCATCACAATGGATGCAGAAAAAGCATTCAATAAAGTTCATCATCCCTCAAGATAAAAACTCTCAACCATCTAGGCATTGAAGAAACATACCTCAAAATCATAAGAGCTATATATAACAAACCCACAGCCAACATCATACTGAATGGGCAAAAGCTGGAAGCATTCTCACTAACAACTGGAACAAGACAAGTATGTTCACTCTCACCATTCCTATTTAAAATAGTACTGGAAGTCCCAGCCAAAGCAATCAGCAAGATAAAGAAATAAAGTAATGAAATCAAATTATCTCTCTTCACAGACAAGATGATTCTATATCTAGAAAACCCTAAAGATCCCACCAAAGACTCCTGATAAGCAACTTCAGTAATGTCTCAGGATGCAAAATCAACATTCAAAAATCAGCAGCATTTCTATACATCAACAACTTTCAAAGTAAGAACCAAAGCAGGCTGGGCACAGTGGCTCATGCCTATAATCCCAGCACTTTGGGAGGCTGAGGTAAGAGGATTGCCAGAGCCTACAGGTTCGAGACCAACCCTGGCAACTTGGTGAGACCTCATCTCTACAATAAATTAAAAAATTAGCCGGGCATGGTGGCATGTGCCTATAGTTCCAGCTACTTGGAAGGCTGATGTGGAAAGATCATCTGAGCCCAGCAGGTCGAGGCTGTGGTGGCCAGAAGCATGCCACTGCCCTCCAGCCTGGGTGACAGAGTGAGACTCTGACTCAGAAAAAAAAGAACCAAATCAAGAACACAATCCCATTGATAATAGTCACAAAAAATAAAATGACACAAAACCTGGAAATTTATCTAACCAAAAGGTGAAAAATATCTACAATTATAACTACAAAACATTGCTGAAAGAAATCAAAGGTGACACAAACAAATGAAAAAGCATTCCATGTTCATGGATTGGAAGAATCAATATCATTTGAATGTCAGTACTGCCCAAAGCAATCTCTAGATTCAACACAATTCCTATCAAACTACCAGCATCATTTTTCACAGAATTAGAAAAAAACAATTTACAAATTCATATGGAAGCAAAAAAAAAAAAAAAAAGCCCAAAATAGCCAAAGCAATTCTAAGCTAAAAGAACCAGAGGCATCACATGGTCAGATTTCAAATTTTACTGCAAGGTTATAGCAACCAAAACAGTATGATCCTGGTACAAAAATAGACACATAGACCAATGGAACAAAATAAAGAACTCATAAAATAAAGCTACTCACCTACAACTGACATTCAACAATGTTGACAAAAATAAACATTGGGGAAAGGACATCTTATTCAATAAATGTCTTGGAAAACTGGTTATAGAGAAGAAGAATGAGACTGAACCCCTATCTCTCACCATATACAAAAATTAACTCAAGATAGATTAAATGTATGACCTCAAACTACAAAAATCTTGGAAGAAAACCCAGGAAATACTCTTCTCAACATTGGCCTAGATAAGAAATTTATGTGCAAGTTCTCAAAAGCAAATGTAGGGGGAAAAAAAGATAAGTGAGACCTAAAAGCTTCTGCATAGGAAAATAAACTACCAACCAAGTAGACAGACAACCTACAGCATGGGAGAAAATATCTACAAACTATACACCCAACAAAGAGCTAATATCCAAAATCTATATGGAACTTAAATCTATAAGAAAAAATCAAATAACCCCATTTAAAAGTGGGCAAAGGACATGAACAGAAACTTCTCAAAAGATGACATACAAGTGCCCGGCAAACATATGAAAAAGTGCTCAACATCACTAGTCATCAAAGAAATGCAAATTAAAACTGCCATGTGATATCATCGCATACAAGTAAGAGTGGCTATTATTGCTTAGTCAAAAAACAATAGATATCAGCAAAGTTGTGGTGAAAAAGGAATGCTCATACACTGTTGGTGGAAATGTAAGCTAATTCAGCCCCTGTGGAAAGCAATTTGGAGATTTATCAAATAACTAAATGTGGATTTGCCATTCAACTCAGCAATCCCACTGCTGATTATATACCCAAAGGAACATAAATTGTTTACCAAAAGACACCTGCACAAGTATGTATATCACAGTGCTATTCACATTGGCAAAGACATAGAATCCACCTAAGTGCCTATCAGTAGCAGACTGGATAAAGAAAATGTGGTACATATATACCATGGAATACTAAACAGTCAATAAAAAAGGCTGAAATCATTTCCTTTGCAGCAACATGGATGCAGCTGGAGGCTATTATTCTAAGTGAATTAATGCAGAAACAGAAAACCAAATACTACATGTTGTCACTTATAAGTGGGAGCTAAACACTGGACACATGTGGACATAAAGACGGGAACAACAGACACTAGGGACTTCTAAAGCAGGGAGGAAAGAAGGTGAGCAAGTGTTGACAAACTATCTGTGAGGCACCCTGTTCACTATTTGAGGGATGGGTTCAATAGAAGCTCACACCTTATCCTCATGCAATACACCCATGTGACAACCCTGGATATGTACCCCTGAATCTAAAATAAAATAAGAAGAAAAACACCTTTCTTTTATTTATTGCAAAGTTAACTTTCAAATATAGGCCAATGACAAGGCCCTTCAGAATTGGGGAGAAATGAAATATACCATAAAAATGATATAATGGACGTTGGAGACTCAGGTAGGAAGGGTAAAGGGATAAAAAATTACCTATTAGGTACAATGTGCACCAGTGGGGATGCTGGGTACACTTAACACACAGAACTAGAAAAAACAATCCTAAAATTCATATGGAACCAAAAAAGAGCCAGAATAGCTAAAGTAATACTAAGCAAAAAGAACAAAGCTGGAGACATCACATTACCTTACTTCAAATTATACTGCAAGGTTGTAGTAACCAAACAGCACGGTACTGATACAAGAGCAGATACATGGACCAATGGAACAGATTAGAGAATATAGAAATAAAATAAACCCAAAGGCCTACAACCAACTGATCTTTGACAAAACAGACAAAAACATACACTGGGAAAAGGACATCCTATTCAACAAATAGTGCTGGGAAAATTGGATAGCTACATCAGAAACATGAAACTCAATCCTTATCTCTACCTATGTACAAAATTAACTCAAGATGGATTAACGACATAAATGCCAGGTATGAAACCATAAACATCCTGGAAGAAAACCCAGGAAAATTTATTCTAGACATCAACCTAGACAAAGAATTTATGACTAAAACCCCAAAAGCAAATGCAACAAAAACAAAAATAAATGAGTGGGGCTTAATTAAACTAAAAAGGTTCTGCACAGGAAAAAGAAAAAATCAACAGAGCAAACAGGCAACTACAAAATGTGAGAAGACATTCGCAAACTATACATCTGACAAAGGACTAATATCCAGAATCTACAAAGAATTCAAACAAAACAGCAACAAAAAAGCAAATAATCCCATTAAATTGTGGGCAAACGACATGAACAGACATCTCAAAAGAAGATGGCCAACAAATATATGAAAAACACTCAACATCACTAATCATCTGGGAATTGCTAATTAAAACCACAATGGGATACCTACCACCTTATACCAATCAGAATGGCCATTATTTTTAAAAAATAAAAATAGATTCTGGTATAGATGCAGAGAAAAGGGAATGCTTATACACTGTTGGTAAGAGCGTAAATTAGTACAACCTCTATGAAAATCGTGTGGAAATTTCTCAAAGAACTAAAAGAAGATCTACTATTTGATCCAGCAATTCCACTATAGGTATCTACTCAAAGGAATAGAACTCGTTATATTGAAAAGACACCTGCCTTCACATGTTCATCACAGCACAATTCATAATTGCAAAGATGTGGAATCAACCTAAATGTCCATCAACCAATCAGTGGATAATGAAAATGTGATGTATATATACACCATGAGATGCTATTTAGCCATCAGAAAGAATGAAATCATGTCTTTTACAACAACTGGATGGAATTGGAAAATATCATCCTAAGTGGACTAACTTAAGAACAGGAAACCAAACACCGCATGTTCTGACTGATAAGTGGGAGCTAAACTAAGGATCTGCAAAGGCAGGCATAGAGAATAGTATAATGGACACTGGAGACTCAGAAGAAGGAGGGGCTAGAGAGGAGGGGAGAAGTCACCTATCTGGTACAACGTGCACAGATGGGGGTAGTGGACACACATAAAGCCCAGACTTTTTCACCACTATATAACGCAACCACGTATTCAAAAACTATTTGTACCCCCTAAAGCTATTGAAATAAAGAAAAAATTAATTAAAATAAAATAAATAGCAGATAATTTTAAAATCACCTGCCAGTATAAATCATAACAGAAGTTCCAAGACACAGAGGACAATGAAAAGAAGAAAATCAAATGAGAGAGAGAGAGAGAGAGATGAATACGTAGGTGGATAAACTGATAGATATGCATACACATATAGATATGTAAATATATCATTACAATATATGTAAATGAATAATGATATATAGGAATGTATATTAAAATGTGAATAAGTTAACATTAATTGAACTATGAAATAGGTACTTTTTAAAGTATTTTTCATAAAGTAACTAATATAACCCTCACAAAATTCCTATGAAGTTGGAACTAGTGTCAATCCCATTTCCCCAAGGAGAAAACTGAGGTACAAAGTGATTAAGTAATTAATCCATAGTCACAAAATTAGGAAATGACAGAGCCAGAATTTAAGTGCAAGCAATCTGGCTTCAGATTCAAAGTTTTTAAACTAAGCATTTCCAGATTATTCTCAAATAGGGACTTTGAAGAAGAAACATTCCACAAGGAGAAATTATAACAGAAACACAGGATCAAAAGTGCTTCCAGATATTGGAGTTGAGAGTCAAAGTTGGGGTATGAGAAGGATATAAAGTTCCAAAGGTCTCATTTGCTGGGAGGAAAGACAGAAGGATGAGTAAGCGTGTTCTAAAGAGTCAACGAATCCAGGTGGGCAGAAAGCATGGTGAAGTATAAAGGGCATCTTGATAAGGAAAATAACTGGTATCTTGTTTTCAAAAATGACACATATGCATGTAATTATAAGGAACAAGAAGGGAAAGTAGAATGGAAAACATAATCATCAACCACCAAAGAAAGAAAAAAGAAAACAACATATGAAATAAATAGCAAATATAAAAGCAGATATAAGAAATAAAATCTAACACACCAGTCATTAAATTACAAAGTAGACTGTAATAAATAAAACAAATATTAGCTATACACGAATTGCAAGAAAGACACATAAAACAAAGGGATAAGGAAGATTTGCATCTGTAAGGACAAAGGAGTGCATCTAATCTCAATCCTTCCAGAACCTACAGCAAAAGATTTTGTAATTAAAAGGTACAGAGCCCTAAGAACATGAAAGATTGGAGAGGAGGCCACACACGTTTGGGTTTGGAAAGCAGATGTAAGAATGACATATGGTTTAGCACACCAGATGGTTTAAGCGGTCTGTGGAGAAGATTGAGACCCAACTTGATTTGCAACGCAAAATCCTGCAAAGGCTCAGGAATTGGAGGCACTGGTACCTCTGAAAGTGGGGGCAAAGTGAGGAACCAAAATAAGGATGAGCGGAAATCTGCTTAAGTCACAGTCAGGTCCTTAAATCCCTGTCTCTTCCACACTCCTTTCCTCACCCCAGTACAAGAGTAGCTTTTATTTTCTGGAGAAGGGGAAGGAAAGGTCATCGGTATTCACCAGCCTGGACATAGGGAGGATTATGGGAAGGTACAGTCTTCTGGATCTTCTCAACATCCACAAGGCTGATAGTCAAGTCCGTATTCTCCAGGCAGGATATTGGAGATTCTTCTCAGGAGAATCCGACAAAAAGATAGATCTAAACATGTTGATGTGCAGGGGATTGGAACAGGGAAAGTGGAGGAGTGAGGCGGGGGGCAGCTCCCAACACATCTGAACAGTAGGATCACCCTACGCTCTACAAGCCCACCAAGTGCTCTCAGAACTTTCAACCAGCGTCTTTTTTTGAAGTATAAAATAAACGGTTTTATTAGACGAACTCCTTTATTTGACACATTAAATTAGGCAAAGAAATATAGACGCAACTGCATAAAAATAATCACATTCTCTTACTACTTGGACACACAGCAGCGGTCAAAAATAATGAATTGTAGAATGGACCCCAGGATTTAATGCAAAAAACACCCTGCACAGAAAAAGTTTAGGCTTCTAACTTCACTGAGTCTAGGATTAAACGTGCTTCTTTATATTCCTCAGCTTCCTCCAAGTCTTTTTCACTTTCTAACACCTGCTTTTTCACCATCTAACATCGGCATCTGCTGCTTCCAACCCGCGCTGGCAATCTTGGGATCATCATCCAGGACTGCGGCAGGGTCTCCGCCTGTTTTTTAATGGCCTAATTTTCGCCATCTTCAGCTTTCATTTTTTCAATCTTTTCTCCTTGTTGCTTTGCTTCCTTTGCATACATCACTTTTTCTTTGACTAATCGCTTCACCACGCCGGTCATGATCTTGATCTGCCTCACGCAAGAATGGGCCATGGTGGCTGGAGCCCTGTGAGGAGGAGACCCCAGCAGCCGTGGACTGCGAAGGCAGGGCGGCGGGGGCGTGGCCGTGGCGGGGGCGAGGCCGGCCTCAGCAGCAGCTTAGCTCCTCGCTCTCAAGAGCAGACAGTGGAGGATGATCAGCTACACAAGGAACATTTCTTTTTTTTTTTTTTTTTATGCTACTCTACTCGTTTCATGGATGAAACATCTCTTAAATCTGAATGTATGTATGTTTAAAGTATTTTTTCATTCTCATCAACCTCAAGTTGCTCTTTTTGGTCTCTGTCTTCCACATTAGAAACGTTCCCAAGCCGGGCTCGGTGGCTCAGCC
>CAUYQG010072784.1:0-15564 GCA_963574415.1 Tarsius wallacei | reverse complement strand
CAGAAACAAAAAACTAAGTATCACATGTTCTCACTCATATAGTAGACCTTGATCATCCAACGTACTACCACAAGAAAATGACTGACAGTGGTGGGAAACTATGGGGGGGGGGCGATGGGATTAATGGTGATAAATATCTTTCTGGGGATTGGGAGACACCTCTTATCATCAAGGGTGCCTGAACGAAGCAATTTTGTATGCCTAACCCCTAACTGTACCCCATAATACCATAATTAAAAAAATTTAAAAAAAAAGAAATACAAGTTTTCAAGTCTCAATGCCAACTTACTAAATCAGAAACCCTGAGAGTGGGGCCCATCATTCTGCTTTAATAGACCTTCTAGGCGATTCTGATGCACACTCAAAGTGGAGACCCCCAAATTCAAACCAATCTTTTTTTTTACTCAGGACTCTTAGTTATTTTGGTCTCCAACCACAAGGGGGCAACCTTCATCTAAAGGCCTATGAGTTGACCAAAATTTACAGTAAGTATATCTGGTCTAGTCACATCACTGTCCAGAGGTGGTAGTAATGCGATGTGGAGATGTGAGGAAGAACTGGGAGATGGGAGAGGAAGAAAAGAGATGGAAGGAGGAATAGAAACAGGAGAGCAGGAGGAGGTTTTAACTCTGCTTTGAACACAGTAAGTAAGCTAGAGTGAGGGGGTGGGAGAGTGCTGGGAGGGTTGGCATCATGTTGTTTATCATCTAACAATTCAGCTCATTCTTGGTACAGAACAACGTGAAACAATGTTGGGGAGTTTGTAAAAAGTCAATTACATCTATGCTTTTCATCCCTGTAATCCCCAGACAACACCCAAAAGCAAGTACTTCCCCACACCATCACCTATCCTCTTCCTAACCTCATACTCTAATCATGAATTCCCTCCTCAGTTCTCTTCCATCATTGATTTCCTTCTTTTTAAACCTTTCTGCAGTTCTCTCTGGAACCCTGTTGCACAGTAAAACAAGCTCAGCCCGTGAAAATATATGGAAATGTTTGTCCCTCTTATTTGAATATTTCTTTCACATCCTTCCTTAATTGAGACTTAGTACTCCCCTGGCGATTTTACTTCCCATACAGCCCTCTCTGATGAAATCTGTTAATTGTCTCATTCCTCATAAATTATAGGGTTTGACCAAGACGTTAGAGGGTAGGAAAATCCAAAGACAAATGTCTCAAAAGAGGATAAATTTTCTCATCTCTGGCAATGAGACCCATGTAGACATGTTATCCGGCACCTTAACTCCTCATTTCTGTGAATGCCTCAATTCTACTTCACTTCAGTCACTTTCACTCAGGACCACATAGTGGATATTTTCAATACTTAGAGTAAATCCACATCGGAATTCACTTTTGACTCATTTCTCTTTTTCTTCCTTCTCACTTTCTACAGAATAGATTGAATTTTCTTCTTCTGATTTAAAAATTATACCTTCTATTTTTGTTCTTATTGTGATTGCCCTTGACATTCATGTTTATTTAACCATATTTACTTCTTAAATTTATCAATATCTATATTTTCCTCTTAACAATACAAGTGCTTTAAAATATTCTCATGTCTTTTGGGTTCCACCACACCTTCTCCATCATTTTGATAATGTTTAAAAATATCTAGTTCTGAGTTACTATGGATATATACTTTTTCTTCTTTTCTGCTCAGTATCTTTTAATTTTTCAAATCAGCAATAAGTTATACCACAATATATATTCACCCTTACTTCCCATGTCTCTTGCAGCATCTCTTGTATATTTTCTTTTCTCATTTGAAGACTTCCTTCAAAATTGTCTTCAACGAGGGTCTTTGTGTGGCAAGCCTTCTGAGATATTGTGTGTCTCCAGAATATCCTTATTACTCTACTACATTTAAATTAAAATGGCTGAATATAAAATTATAGACTCAAAGCCATTTTAAGTATTATAGGTCTAGTCCTTTAAAAATATTACTCAATTATCTTCTTGCATTCAGTGTTGCTAAAAGTCTGTTAGGTAAATTCTTTCTTTGAAGAAGATTTGATTTTTCTATCTGGAACCTTTGAGTAGTTGACTTTTCTTTTCTATGATACTGTGTGTATTTGTTTGTATGCTTCACCTTCTCTCTATTAGACTGTGTCAGCCTCAGTGTGTTTGAGGAGTGAGGAAAAGAAAACCCGAGGCAGCACAGAACATGTTGATGGCTCCCTTTTGCTGCAACTGCTATGATCAAACTTCATCTTAAAACTCTTTGAAAGCACAGGGAGGTGTCAGTGTCTTAGGTTATAATCCACCAGCTTCGGGGTGGTTGGGGATGTTTTGGCTGGTTTTTGTAGTTAAGGGGTAAAAAATATAAGTAGACAGTTGGAAGAGACACAAGAACAAAACTTCTAAAGTTTTCCTTAAATTAACCCTTTCAACTGCTGCCTCCAGTTACCCTCAATTCCAGACTGCCAAAGAAAAGCACCCAGCTATGCAGATTGAAGCCACTATAAAGAGACTACTTATTTTCTCAGCTGGATCCTCAATATCACTCAGCCATCTTTTTACTTGTCAGCTTCCTCTCCCATTCCTTCAGTGCCTATTCAGATCTCCCCTGTATTCTTCAAGCACCTCCAATCCCTCTTACTTTCAGCAGTGGGGTGAGAAACAACACCCTGCACAATTTCAGAGGCAACCTCTCATAGGTGAATGACAGTCCTAAAACACAACATAGACCACAACGAGAATTATACCTCGAGCATTGTGCTAGATTGCAGCTCTGCAAGGGCTTTGAGTTCTACCTTAAAGGAAAAGGAAGACAACAAAATGACAAAAAATGAAACTTATAGGCTAATTTTTATATCCAGTGAAAATATCCTTCAGGAATGAAGTGGAAATCAAGACATTCTTAGTCAAAGTAAAACTGAGAGAATTTGTCACCAGTAGACCTTTGCTGTGGCTAAAGTAAGTTCTCGAAGCATTAAAAAGTGATACAATTAACAATTTGGGAACATCAAAAAAGAAAAAAAACAATGGAAGAATAAAAATATTGGTAAGTGTGATAGAATTTTCTTCTCTAGTTGAGTTTTCTAAATTATGTTTGACGGTTGAAATAAAAATTATAATATTATCTGATGTGGTTCTTAACATATCTATAAGAAATATTTGAGAAAATTATGTTATCTATGGAAGAAGTATAGGACCTTAAAGGGAGATAAGATTTCTATGCCTAACTCAAACTGGTAAAATATCTTCACCACTGTAGACTATGATAAGCTATGTATGCATAATATAACACCTATAGCAACCACTAAAAGCTCTATATGAAAAGATACACTCAAGAACAATATAGATATATCAAAATTAAATACTAAAAAGGTTGAAATAACTCCCAAAAGAGCAGGAAAAAGAAAACAGGGAAAAGTAAAACAGCACAAACAACACAAAAAACAAAATGGAAGACTTAGCCCTGACATATCAATAGTTATATTAAATATAAATGGTGTAGAGACTTAGATCAAGACACCATGGCATAAACTCATCTCTTCTTGCTTTTCCTCACTAAGTACAACTATAATATAACACAAGAGGCAACCGTAGGAGGACTCTGAATGATGAAAAGAGGAAGTTGGACTGACTAGGAACTTACTACTCCTCACCCAGCAACAAAAGGCAATCAAGCTTAATGCCTCTGATCACAACATATTAGACAAAGGTGACTTGGGTAGGCTTATGCCTTCTCCAGATCAGTTGAGAGTCCTGCTGTTAACCCCAGTTGGGCCCAGTGGCATTGGGAAGGTGATCAAGTGGAAGCCCCAGTAACAATAAGTGGCCTGGGAAAGTATCTCATTCTTGTAGGTCAGAGAGTTCTTCTCCTCACTTAGTGACCTCAGTGGCACCAGTAAGGTGATCTCACCACAAGTGCCCCAGCCTGGAAAGCAATCTTTGAACTCTATGGTTTGGAGACCTTCTTCACCGACATAGAGACATTGGTAGGCCTACCAGTACTGGGAGTAAGAGATTCCCCCACAGCAAATGACTAAATCCAGGAATAGAAATACAGTGTTTATGCAGGAATACAAGAGAGTGTTTACTTTCTTGTATAAAATGTCCAGACAAAGGCAACATATTACACAAGAAAGCAGGCTTCTTGAGATTGGGGATTCAAGAAACTAGGAGTCGGGGGAGATGTTCTAAAATTGGATTTGGTGATGGTTGCATAACTCTATAAATTTACTAAAAATCATTTAAATGTGTACTTACAATAAGTGAATTTTATGGTAGATAAATTATACCTCGATAAAACTGTTTTAAAAACTTTACAGCTAGCTAAGAATAAAAGGAACTTCCTTAACTTAATAGAGTATATCTAGAGCTAGCATCATATTTAATATTCAAGATTGAATACTTTTTCCTTAAGACCATGAAAAAGACAAACATTCCTTTTCTCACCATTCCTATTTAATATCATACTGAAAATCCTACCTAGTGCAATAACACAAGAAAAAGAAATAAAAAGTACACAGAATGGGAACGTAGAAGTAAAATTATCTTCATTTACAGACAACATGATTGTCTATGTAGAAAATTTCATGGAATCTACAAAAAAATTTTAGAATTAATAAATTAGTTTAGCAGGTCTCTGAATATACACAAAGTTTACAAAAATGCAAAAATTAATTACAAAAATCAATATACAAAAATTAATTACATTTCTCCATACTAGCAATGAACAATTAGGAATCAAAAGTTTTTTTAAGTACAATTTACAATCACTCTAGAAAAATGAAATACTTGGGTAAGAAACTAAAAACATATGGTCTAAAGACAGACAAAATTATGAACTTTGCAGCAACTTGGATGGATTTAGAGTCTATAATAGTCAGTGATCTATCACAGAAACAAAGAACTGAGTACCACAAGTTCTCACTCACATGCGAACCCTGAACAATTATTATAATACCACAAGAAAGGGATTGGCAATAGTGGGAAACTGCCAGAGGAGGGAGGAGCAGGGCACACTTCATTAATAAGGGTACCTGATCTCAAACCAGGTGAAGTGGGAAGCAAGGTGAGTCCCAAAATTTGCCTGTACAATGACCATTTGTATACTTAACCCTGAATTGTACCGCACATCTTTAAAATGAAAATTAAGACAAAAGAAAAAAATATATGGTCAAGATATGTATGCTGAAAACTATAAAACATACATAAAAAACATCAAAACTAAATACATAGAGATATGAACCATGATCATGGATTGGAAGACTCAATATTGCTAAGATGTCAATTTTTCCAAAATTGATCTATAAATTAAATGCAAACTCAAGTAAAATTCTAGCAGAACTTTTTCCAGATGTCAACCTGCTGATTTTTTTAAATATAAATCTCACTCTGTCGTCCAGGCTGTAGTGCAGTGGCACACTCACAGCTACCACAGCCTTGACCTGCTGGGCTCAGGTGATCCTCCCATCTTGGCCTTCCAAGTAACTGGAACTATAGGCGCATGAACTATACCCGACTAATTTTTCTATTTGTTGTAGAGATGAGGTCTCACCATTTTTCCCAGGCTGGTCTTGAACCCCTGATCTCTGGCAATCCTCTTGCATCTGCCTCCCAAAGTGTTGAGATTACAGGTGTGAGCCACTGTGCCCAGCTTGATTCTTAAAGTCATATAGTAAGGCAAGAGAACTAGAACAGCCAGAATCGTATTGAAAAAGAACAAAGTTAGAGAACTCTTAATATTTTAGTTTAACTATTAACTGTGGTAATCGAGAGGAATCATTTGGAGGAATCATTCTATTGAATGTTAAGGCTGTAAGAGCTATAAAAAATCAAAGTAATGATTATATTGGCAGAGGGTTAGACACATAGATCAAAAAGATATACTTTCAATAAATGGTGCTGGAACACTTGATCATCCATATATGCAAAAAAATGAACCCTAATCATTTTTATGTAAAAATAAACTCAAATTGGGTCATAAGGCTAAACATAAAATGTAAAACTATAAGACTTTAAGAATAAAAACTGGAAGATCAAGAGTTCTTACATGCCACACCAAAAGCACATGTTATAAAAGAAAAAAATTGATAAGTTGGGCCTAGTTAAAATGTAAAACTTTCACTCTATGAAAGACATTAAGAGAATGAAAAAACAAGCCAAGTAAAATATTTATAAAATTTATATTTGATAAAGGACTTCTATCCAAACATAAAGAACTCTTAAAACACATCAGTAAGAAAACAAATAACCCTATTTAAAAATGGACAAAAGATCTGAACAGACAACTCATCAAAGAATATATACAGATAGTAAGTAACCATATGAAAAGGTGCTCAACATCATATGTCATCAGGAAATTGCAAATTAAAATAATGAGCTACCACTACATATCTATTAGAATGACCAAAATCCAGAACACTCGCTCACCAGGTGCTAGTGAGTATGTGGAGCCAGCAGGAGCTCCCATTCATTGCTAGTGGAAATGCAAAATGGTACAGCCACTTTGAAAGACAATTTGGCAGTTTCTTGCAACTCTAAACACATTCTTGCCATATGATCCAGCAAATGTGTTTCTAGATATTTAGCCAACTGATATGAAAATTTATGCCCATACAAAAACCTGCATACAAATATTTACAGCAGCTTTATTTCTAATTACAAGAAAGGGGGGGAGGAAGCAACCAACATGTCCTTTAAGTGAATGGATAAACAAGTGTAGTGCATTCATACTATAAAACACTTGCAGCAGTTAAAAGGAATGAGTTATCATGCAATAACATGGATGAATCTTAAATGCATATGCTAAGCCATTCAGAGAAAGCTACATACTGCATACCATTTATATGACATTCTGGGAAAGGAAAAATTGTAGACTGAAAACAGATGAGTAGTTACTAGGAGCTTGGGGAGGAGAAAAGATTAATTAGGTGAACCACAGGGGATGTATGGACCATATGAATCTATTCTATAGGGTACTGTACTGGTGGATACATGACACTATTAATCTGACAAACTTCATAGAACTTTACAACATAAAGAATAAACTTTAATATATGCAAATTTTAAAAATCAGCTAGGAAGTTGGGGATTTCAGGATGGAATATAAGTTGTAACAAAGTAATTTAGCTGTCTTACAAATGGATGGCATAACCTCACTGAAAGGAGTGGGGGATAAAGAGGTGCTGACCTAAGTAACTTTGAAAATGACTGGAAATTACAGGGCTAAAGATAATAGGAACTGTATGTAAGCACTTTACCATAAGTTGTATTTTTTCCACAGGAGCACAGGTTAACAATTCTGAAACCACTGTACATATGCACCTGGATTGAACAAATAAGTAAGTGGATGGTGAGAGCCAAGTTTCTCACTGTTGGAGTTGGAGGCTACTGATAAGCAAGAGAGAAAGGCTAGAATGAACCACATAGTATTGTTCTCGTGTTGGAGACATCAGTATAAACTCATGTCTAGCTTAGCATAGATACTGATAGAGAGAGAATTGTATGTATCCATGAATTAGTATACATACATATATTCCCTAGTTCTGTCCACTGAGAGGGCCTAGAAGCAATGACACCCTAGTAGGAATAAGCACACTTGGCCAGATCTTGGTTTTAAATATCGTTTTCCAATAAAAGGAACCAAGGCTCCTTTGGAGAAATGGCTGACTCTATGACTGGGGCAGGGAATATACCAGTTCAAAATGAGCCTGGAACATCTAATAGTGCCAGAAAGTAAGGAAGTGCTAAAAAAAAAAAAAAAGCCACAATGATAGGGGTATGTTAAAGGCGCACAGGTGCCAACTGAAAGACTTCCCAATGTCCAAAGCTGGGACAATGTGAGCAACAAAACAAAGTAGCATTGGATTATAACCCAAAGTATAAAATAAATATCCATAAGTTCATATTGATATAAATAAACAAATGGGAGAAAGACAAATCTTTTATGTGTAAAAATTCAAAATAATTTACCCCAATCAAGTAGGGGCTGTAAATAGCGACTTTTTTTTTTTTTTTTTTTTTGCCTTCTTTTTTTCTTCTTTTTTTAATTATAAAGATGTGGAGTACAATTCAGGGTTAGGTATACAAAAGTTGATTATGCAGGTACCCTTGATGATGAGGTGTGCCTCTATCTCCCCCAGCAGTTTCCCTCAACTGCCAATCCCATCCCCCCTCCCCTAGCAGTTTCCTTCAACTGCCAATCCCATCCCCCCTACCCTGACAGTTTCCCACTACTGCCAGTTCCTTTCTTATAGTATTATAGTTATTCAAGTTACACTTATGAGTGAGAACATATGGTACTCTGTTCTTTGTTTCTGTGATAGATCACTAAGTATGATAGACTCTAAATCCATCCAAGTTGCTGCAAAGTCCATGGTGGGAATGCAAAATAGAGACTTTTTAAAGAGTGTGATACAGAAAAGACGGGGAGGGGAAGACTAACTTCAGGTTAACATCAACTGTGAAAAATCATGTTGACAATGTGTACTCTTGATATGATGAGAATGGCACTTTACACCTGTGGTCTTCTCCAAAAACCAATAACTTCAGTGTAATCATTAGAAAAACATCAGACAAATCTCAGTTGAGAGACATTTTATAAAATACCTGACCAGTGCTCCTCAAAACTGTCAAAATAGTCAAAAACAAGGAAAGTCTGAGAAACTGTCACAGCCAAGAGGAGCCTACAGAGAAATTATGACTAAATGTAATGTGATATTCTGGATGGGATTCTAGAGCGAGACAGTAGGTAAAAAGTAAGAAATCTAAATAAATTAAGAAACTTTAAAAGAAAAGGCACTTGGCAAAGTGCAAAAATTCTCCGTATCATTAGACATTAGGGTTTTTTAAGAGTATGATATAGAAAAGAAGGGGAAGGGAAGAGTAACTTCAAAAACCACATTAAGATATCACTATCCAACTATTAGAATAGCTAACCATTTTTTTTAAATGACAATACCAACTACTGACAAGGACGCAGAGCAACTAGAAGACTTGTGCATTGTTAGGGGGAATGAAAAATGGCATAGTAATTTTGGGAAACAATTTGGCAATTTATTTTATTTTTATTTTTGAGTAGGGGTCTCACTCTGTCACCCAGGCTGGAGTGCAATGGCACACTCACGGCCACCACAGCCGTAGCCTGCTGGGCTCAGGCCATCCTTCTACCTCAGCCTTCAAAGTAGCTGGAACTGCAGGCACGTGCCACCATGCCCAGCTAATTTTTTTTTTTGATTTATTGTAGAGATGAGGTCTTGCCAAGTTACCCAGGCTGGTCTCGAACCCTTGGATTCAGGCAATCCTCTCACCTCTGCCTCCCAAAGTGCTGGGATTACAGACACGAGCCACTGCGTCCAGCTCGGCAATTTCTTTTAAAGCTAAACATATACTTACCACATGATCCCAGAATCCCACTTCTGAGTAATCACCTAAGTGAAATGAAAACCTTTGTTTACACAAAAGTCTGTACACACATGGTTGTTGCAGATTTATTCATAATTTCCCCAAACTGGAAACAAATCAATTATTCCTCAAATGATGAATGGATAAACAAACAGTAGTACATCCATAGAATGAAATACCACTTATCAATGACAAGGGACAACTGTTGATACATACAACTTGGATTAATCTCAAATGAATTATGCTAGGTGAAAGGAGCCAGCCTCAAAAGACTACAAACTGATCCGTGTATATGACATTCTGAAACAGCAAAACTATCAAAATAGAAAACAGATCAGTCAGTGACAGAGGTCAACGTTTTGGGGAATGATGGAATTGTTCTAAGTCTTGATTATAATGGTGGTTAGACAACACTATGCATTTGTCAAAACTCATAGAACTGTACACCAAAAAGAATAACTTTTGCCATACCTAAATTAAAAGTAAAACCTAAAAATTAATTACATATCTATATTCCATCAACAAGCAGAAAACAAAAATTTTAAAAGCCACTCTTGCGACTAGGGAGGCTGAGGTGAGTGAATTGCCTGAGCCCGCGGGTTCGAGACCCACCTGGGCAAGCGAGACCTCATCTCTACAATAAATCAAAAAATTAGCCGGGCATGGTAGCGCGCGCCTGTAGTTCCAGCTACTTGGAAGGCGGAGGCGGAAGGATTGCCGGAGCCCAGCAGGTCGAGGCTGCGGTGGCCGTGAGTGGCCACTGCACTCTAGTCTGGGCGACAGAGTGAGACGCCAACTCAAAAAAAAAAAAAAAGTAACCTAATGTTAACCAACCTGAGTTTTCCTATTGTTCATGTTCCCTTGTTCCCATTCTACAAATCCAAGCATTGTCATGCCCAGCAGAATGTGCATTTTGTTTTATAGAATGAAATGTTGCCCAATTCTAGAATGAAATGCTGCCTGATTCTTGATATTTTGGGGGACAAGCCACTTTACCTATTAAATAAGCAATAGATATGAAGACTAAATGATAGAAATGAGGGATCTTCAAGGGAAAAAATATAACACGATCCCATCTGCCTTTGCAAAGACTTTTCTGGCAAAAACTTCAAATTTACTACCAGAAATTTAAAATACTGGTAGGCAATTTTTAAAAATAACTCAGATATCATAGATAAAAATAAGTTTAATTTAAAATTTTTTTAGTATCTACTGTGTATAACGCATTTTGCTAAACACTGAAAATAGAAAGAGATATTATGATAATGACCAAGACATGACTCCCAACCTTAAAGAGCTTATGGCCTGTGGGAGAAACGGGCATGTATAGATGATCGTGTTGCTTATTACAAGGATAGGACGTAAATAATAACTGGTGGCATAGGCTGGGAACACAGACAAAATGGCTATTCCGATGAGAAAAATCAGGGAAGAAACATTGCTTTGTCTAATGAAATGATTTGAGTGAACACCTAAGCATTTCCTTGAACATAGAAGATGATTGAGAAAACATTTATTAAATGAATCAAAGCTCGAAAGTGACATTTTGTAAACAAATTTTAAATATAATATCCCGAATGACTAGACTTGTATTGTTTAATATGTCCTAGCTGTTACAAGCAGTGTTTATTCTTGGTAACTTAGAGATTCCCAAGGTTTGAAAATGTACAGCCACTTGTTGGCAACTCAGAGTAGTAATGAATTAACCCCAAGAGAAGCTTTTTTAAAAATCAACTTTAAATGTGTTAATAGCACATCTTAGGGTATAGCATTCCTATGTTTCTATCAAGGTACAGTGGTCAGGGTATTTATTTCTTCATTATTTGCAAGGTTCTATGCTAGCCATCCAGTGCCAAGGATTTCAGAGATAAACCACAATGTCTGTCTATGTGTCTAGCTCAAATGTGGATCTGGAAAAAAGACATTTAACCATTTATCCGGTAAACCATTATGTGATTTACATTAAGTGCCAGACACTGTTATATGCACAGGAGATACATTGCTCATCAAAAGAAATAAAGTCCCTGTCCTCATAAAGCTTATATACTAGTGAGTAGATAGAAAACAAATAATAAATGAATAGATATGTAATATAGTGTCAGATAGTGATATCTAATGCTGTGTCAGATAGTAATAATTGCTATGATGAAAAATAAAACAAGATAAAAGGATCAAAATTGATGAGGGCTCTTACTTTAGACGGCATGATCAGTCAACTTCTGTGAGAGGAAAACATTTGACCTGAATGACATTAGAGGTCATCATTCACTTGGAAAATTCTAAACTGAGATTTAGAGTCTGAATAATTTTTTTAATGAAATGTTGCCATTTAATGTAACAATAATTTATCAGCCCATGTTCATTACATAACATTATACTATACTAAGAACGCTAAGCACTAAACCATTTAAAGACCCTTGTCTTTAAAATGACTATAGATTCTGAAGTTAGGAAATGCAGACACTTTCTAGCTGGTTTTCATATGTGTAAAGCAGAACAGCCTTCTTAATGAAATGTTGCTGTTTAATGCATCTGTAATTTATCAATCCATGTCTATTTCATAATAAATATAGCCTAGACTATACATTCTAGTTTTAAGTACACTCTATGATATTCTCTCAAGGACAAAATCATCTAATGACACATTTCTCACAGTATAGCCTTGCTGTTATTAATGCATGACTATAGTTTGAAAGATTGCTTTGGCTGTTCAGGATCTTTTTGGTTCCATACAAATTTTAGGATTACTTTTTGTAATTCTGCAAAAAATGCCACTGGAATTTTGATAGGGATTGCGTTGACTCTGAAAATTGGCTCTGAGTATTTCTCTTTCTTGCTTGATTGTCTGGCTGGGACTTCTAGTACTATTTTGAAAAGAAGTGATGTACCCTTGTCTTGTTCCTGATATTAGGGGGAAACTTTTCAGCTTTTTACCACTGAACATAATATTAGCTGTGGGCTTGTATAAGTGGCCTTTATTATGTTGAGGCACATGCCTTGTGTACTTAATTTCTTGAGAGTTTTTAACCATGAAAATATGTTAGCTGGGCTTGGTGGCTCAGCCTGTAATCCCGCGCTTTGGAAGGCTGAGGTGAGTGGATTGCCTGAGCCTGCGGGTTCGAGACCCGCCTGGGCAACTTGACGAGACCTCATCTCTACAATAAATCAAAAAATTAGCCGGGCGTGGTAGCACGTGCCTGTAGTTCTGGCTACTTGGAAGGCTGATGCGGAAGGATTGCCGGAGCCCAGCAGGTGGAGGCTGCAGTGGCCGGGAGTGGCCAATGCACTCCAGTGTGGTCCACAGAGTGAGACTCCAACTCAAAAAAAAAAAAAAAGAAAGAAAAGATGTTGAATTTTGTCAGATACTCTTTCTGTATCTATTGAGATAAGCATCTGATTTTTGTTCTATATTCTGTTAATGTAGTGTATCACATTTATTGATTCATGTATGTTGAACCATCCTTGCATCCAGGGGTGCATCCTATTTTGATCATGGTGTATGATCTTTTCAATGTGCTGCTGCATTTGGTTTGCTAGTATTTTGTTGAGGATTGTTGCATCTATATTCATCAGAGATATTGGTGGTAATTTTATTGTAGTGTAATTATCAGATTTTGGTGTGTAAAGGGTAATGCTGGATTTATGAAATGAATTTATATTCATTTTTTGGTAGAGTTTTAGAAGTATTGATATTCTTTAACTGCTTAGTAAAATTTACTTATGAAGACATCTGGTTTGGGTTTTTCTTTGCTAGGAGGTTATTGATTACTGCTTTAATAACCTTACTTGTTACTCATCTGTTCAGATTTTGTATTTCTTCATGATTAATTTTTTGTAAATTGTATGTTTCTTGGAATTCATTTCTACCAGGTTATTCAGCTCATTAGCATATAATTCTTCATATTAGTCTCTTATGATCATTTGTACTTCTGTAGTATCAGTTGTAATGACTTCTCTTTCATTTATACTTTTATTTATTTGTGTCTCTCTCTCTCTCTCTCTCTCTCTCTCTCTCTCTCTCTCTCTCTCTCTCCTTCTCTCTCTGGTTAATTTGGCTATATATTTGTTAATTTTTTTTATCTTTACAAAAACCAGTTTAGTGTACAAAGAATGTAAATGATTTGCCCAAGGCACACAGCTTGGAAGAGGTTGCTATGTTCTGAATGTTTGTGTTATCTAAAAATTTATATGTGGAAAACTAATCACCAATGTGATGGAATTATGAGGTTGGGGCTTCAGTGACTAGATCATGAGGGCAGAGTCCTCATTAATGGGATTAGTCTCCCTAAAAAAGTTCCCAGAGAAATGCCTTTCCCCCTTTAACCATGTGAGGAGGCAGCAGAAAGACAGCCATTCACAAACTAAAGAAACAGTCCCTCACCAGACACTGAATCTACCATCAACTTGTTCTTGGACTTCCCAACCTTCAGAATGGTGAGAGATAAATTTCTCTTGTTTATAAGCTAGTCATTTTATGGCATTTTTTACAGCAGCCTGAACAAATTAAGAGGTAGACTAGAATTATGAGCTTTTCCTATGTAACAGGTAGGAAGATTGACCCTGTGTGAGTTTGGGGCCCTGTGCCTTCTAATACTCTTAGATGTTTTTTTTCTTTCCTTCTTAGTTTCCTTAAATGCATCTGCTAATTGATACTCAAGGAGAACCCTCTACAGGTATCTGGGATTCTTACCAGCAGCTCTCTCCTCTCTAGTACTCTGTCCAATGAACTCTAGCTGTGTTGGGAGCCGGCCAAGGAGGCCCACTGAGCGTTAGAGATCAGGGGGGGTCATTGACCTTGAGACCACTAGAGTGCATTCGGGAGCCGTGACCTCATTACCTCTCCCTTTTCTTTGGCATAACAGCCTTCTGTTGGCATAACAGCCTCCTGTTAGCTCAAGCATGAAAACTCCAGACAGGGACGAACACAAGCTAACATTAGAAACTCGTTGTTCCCATTTCCCTCTGACTGCAGTTTTGGCTTTTGTCTGGTACAAGCCAGGACCACATCAAAGAGCCCAGGAACTGAGAGCCCAGCATGACCTTTTGATTGAGCCACATTATGTAAAACTGGTTTTAGTTATTTTGTTTAAGTTCCATTGTCTGTATTAGGATAAAGCAAAGGAATAGATTGTTTATCAATAGGAAAGTTATTCATAGGTAAACTAAGTAGAATAAAATAAAATATAGATTACAATTGGTAGAATGGTACAATATTTATAGAAACTGTATTAATACTTCTAAGGGACATTAGTCTAGCATAGGAACAGAAAGACAAGTTGGGTTTGTTCTTCACCATGCTTGAAGAAATATCTGGTGGATAGGGATGCCCCCATGCACCTGGTTTTCTGTTCACATCGGAGACATCTGAGTCTGAATGTGCAAAATTTGGGGATAAAAACCCTCTGTACTTTTCAATAAATGGCTTCTGCTCAATCCGTTGAACAGTTGTCCATTCTCTTTCTTTCTCTTTGTATCTATCCCTCCATCTTTCTCTCTATATGTATCCCTCCTACAGAATCGGCTTCTGCACTAGACAGGAGTCCAGTCTCTTTGTTTCTCCAGAATAATCACCGATGTCACCACACCTCCCAGGGACCCTCTAAATCTCTCCGCAGGGGCTGGCCTCCCACAACTGGCGCCCAATGTGGGGCCCTGGAAAGGGAAGTCTTTTCTCGTTTTCGGGTGGCTAGGATCTTACCCAGGGCGCTGCAAACCCCTCTGTAGAGACAGGCAGAGCGAGGACAGGTATGTAAGTTTTTGTGAAGCCAGAGCCATGATCAAAATCATGGGCCAGAGCGAATCTAAGGAACGTAAAATGTTCAGAAAAGGAGGGAGATTTCAGTCTTTTGGCAGGCTTTAATGAATACTCTTTCTAAGCGTGGAGCTAAAGTTTCTTCTTCTAATCTAGCTCGTTTTCTACATTTTATGCAGGAACAGTGTTAATTAAAAATGCTTTAAACCTACAGCATGATTATGAGAAATTTCCTTCCAAAAAGGCCACTAACAATGATGATGATGAGGGAACTTTCCTTTTTGCCACTGCTTCGGCACCTCCTTTACATGATGACAAGTTATCTTCACAAAATAAGGCTGAATTGGAAGGTGAAATGGTAAAATATCATGAGCAGAAATATCCTAATAATATTACTGCACCTCTTTCTAAGGTTTTCTTTTAAATGTTGAGAATACTGAAACAAAGCCTAT
>CAUYQG010072779.1:0-15147 GCA_963574415.1 Tarsius wallacei | reverse complement strand
CTATAATACTGAGTGACCTCTCACAGAAACAAAAAACTGGGTATCACATGTTCTCACTCATATAGTAGACCTTGATCATCCAACGTATTACCACAAGAAAATGACTGACAGTGGTGGGAAATGATGGGGGGGTGGGAGGGACAGGGGAAGGGATTAATGGCAGTAAATACCTGTTTGGGGATGGGGGGACACTTCTTATCAACAAGGGTGCCTGAACGAGACATATTTGTGTACCTAACCCTTAACTGTACCCCTCAATATCACAATAATAAAAAAAATAAAAAAATAAAAAATTAATCCTGCTTTTAAATCTTTTTTGATTAGAAACCATGGCTAACTATCTCAATTACAGGTCTGGCCAGACCTCGGCTTTTCCTCCTTGTAGATCTACTCATCAGGCACTGTATATTAAATTGGATAGTCCAGTTCATTAAACAATGATTCACATCTGCAAAACTCATGTATACAATAGATGAGTCAATGCTTTGATTCATGAACAATAATAGATGAGTCAATGCTTTGACTCATGAACAACTAAAAGGAGGGAATGAAATGGTTATTAGCGACCTAACCAAGGTGACTCCATTGTGTAGTAGTTCTTCCACCTTGTCTCAATGTAACTCAATGTAACTGTCCTAACCACTCCAGTAAACAGTATACCACATTTTGTCAGCAGAACTCCAGGGACTTTCCAGTCACCGGCTCTGTCTGGGAAATAAAGTTAACCAAAACTCCCTAAGCGGACCTTGAACAATTAAAATACTGTAACAAAGGGATTGGCAGTAGTGGGAAACTGTCAGGGGAGGGGGTGTGGGATTGGTAGTTGAGGGAAACTGCTAGGGGAAGGAGGGGAATACCTCATCAAAAAGGGTACCTGCAAAATCAATGTTTGTATACCTAACCCTGAACCCAAATCTTTATAATAAAATAAATAAATAATAAATAAAATTAAAAATAAAAATAAAACCATTGCTATGCAAACTCCTCAGGTTCTCAGTTCAGTTCTTTTAGGGTGGGGTAGGAAACAAAAGCTTCAGGAACTACCCTTACCGCACACCCTCCTCAAGAACTGCCTGCTAACCAGTTGAACTGCTTTTGCAAGCAACATCCATTGTAAAAACCTAAAATGATATCTCAGTCACCCATTGCAATTTATAATCAGCTACAGTGTTTTTCAGTGCCAAATTGTTAATGACTTTAAAATCCCCTTCCTGGCAAAAGGATTACTATTCCAACATAGAATGGATAACAAAATGACCTTTTGTTTAAAGTATTAATAATTATTTTTGTTACACTTTAAGGTAATATTTTCCCTGTCTAAGGCTGATGGCCAATTTCATCCCACTCCTCCCCTAAAAAGCATGGAGATGTCAATCTCCCATCTCTGGAGGAGAGGTTGCCTGGGCTTCCCCTCTCTAGCATGCCAATCATCATGAAAGTATATAAGACTTGTTAAGGGGAAAAAAAGGAACAGTTTTCTTTTTCTCATGTCACCTGCTTTAAATTCTCTTGTTTATTATTTCCTACAATTTAATTAACAATCTAGCTACCTATCCCCAGATTAATGTTTTCAATTTTTTTCTTTAGATTTTCTCACAGTAGCTGTATTTCCTTGTAAAATCTATTGAAAAACCCCTTATAACTGTCTATCAATTTTTATCACAAACCCCAAAGAAACTTGAAGACAAGCTATGAGGACAGACACATATGGACTCAAGTTCACTGGTACAACGATGAGAACGACCTGGACTCCTACAGTGGGTGTCGAGCCCACTGGGATAATTAAGTACATTTTACCAGACATGAAAACCTCAGTATGCTGTAACAATGCCTATTCTAGTAGTATACACTTGTTCACAGTGCTTTGTATACAGATATTAAAAATACTTAGCAACTCCATGGTCTCTGTCCTCACATCCCCTTGTCTTACTCTAAAAAGCTCTATGCCCATCCAGTAGGAAACAGAAGAAGACTGAACTTCTCCCTGTTGCCAGGTACAAATAAGAATATTTTAAAATAATGGGATGGTAAAATGAAAAGACATAACATGGATTTAATATACCCTATGAGCAGTCATTTTAACATTGGCTAAATCTAACATTTTTCTAGCAGTCTGCTTTAATTTACCCGCTAAACACTAGCCAAGGACAGAACTAGTTTCTCAGAGGAAGCTATTGATAATTGTTTCACATCCACCTCTCCAGTATGTTTTGTTCTAACTTTTCTATTTCAAGTATTTGCCTCCACCCATAAGATCCAAGTTAGCTTAACCAGCCCTTTGCAATTTTTGTAACACAGATAGATCCCACAACCATGGCAGCAATCATGTGACTAACTCACCCACCTGACATCTGTACTAGCACTTACATGCTCATTTGTGATGACATGGAGCAGACCACCACACAGTCATCTTAACGATATTCCCCCATCAAAGGGAAGAATTTAAAGGATTCAACCATGAACAGTCAGTCACTATTGTTTTGTTAAACTCTGGTGTGTCCACATGACTCTCTGAGCTATGGCAGTCAGGTTTCTTGTTTGTTTCCCTCACCTACCTTGAGGAGGTAAAAATACATATCTCTCTCTCTCTATCTCTTTTCTCCTCGCCCTATTTTCTAAATAGATCGTATTTTCTAATTTAAAAAACAAACCAAAAGAATGGTAGTTTCACAGCTGAGGTACTGAGATGTATTATTTACACTTTTATCTTCTGTATCCTGCATTGTAATGAGCACTCAATAAATGTTCAATGAATATATTGGGGGGAAAAGATGAATAATTCCATCCACACTTTAATCACAGAAGAGACCGTGTCTCTATAACTGTTCATTCATTACCCTACAGAAATCAAGTTTCTTGATTTAAAAAATTCTTTGGAAATGTTGTTTTTCATAATAATTAGCATGTCTGAAATACTCATTAATTCATGTTCTGTAATTTTAAAAATGCTCTTAAACTACTAAGCAATTCTCAAGTCAACACTTGAAACTGTCTCACTGTAGATTTCTCCTACTCTCTTATTTCTTGGAGAAATAAACCAAGAACCAAAGGAAAATGCAAACCAAACTCTTGTCTCCTGCTTGTCATTAGCAGCTCATACTGTGGATGCTAGGTAACTCCATGGGTCACTCTGGCTTTAAGGATAACAGAGGGAGGCATTTCCCACTTGGCTGGACTTTCACTGCCTCTTGAGGCCCTGATAGTGCCCAAGTATGAAACTAATCAGTTCGGTGCTGTTGGGTATAATCTAATCATCTCCCCATTATCAAGATTTCATGGAACATTTTATTTGGTGTGCATTTTTCTCGGCATTTTTATTTTGTCTTACATGTATATACCAGGTATTCTCAATTATAATCTCATGTTTGTCATTTACAATCATTTAAAATTCATGTATATACACAGTCATGACCACATAACATTTTAGTCAATGACTCGCTGCATATATAACTATGTTCCCTTAAGAATTTAATGAAACTGAAAATGTTCTATGGTCTGATGACATCATAGCTGTCATAATGGCCTAGTGGAATGCATTCCTCCTGTGGTTGCAGCGATGCTAGTGTCAACAAACTTATTGTGCTGCCAATCCTACCATAATATAGCGCATTGAAGGCGGTTCCCCCAATACCTGGAATTATCTTTCTGAGGGCAGGCCCCTTGTAGTACAGGCTTCCCTCACTAGGTGTGTTCTAGGAACACATTGGCATCCATGGACCAGCTAGCATTGTTGGTGAGATGCTGTGTTCAGCTTCAGTAATTTTTTTTTCCATTGGAGATTCTGTCAATATGTCTGTCCATTACATGATGGGTGATTTACACAAAAAACCTGCCCACATCACACTGAGTGTTCAGCAGTTTTTGATCCCCATGCCTGACCATTCTTATTTTTCCAATCTCACCCTGAGAGACTTTTCTTTTTTAAATTATTTTACTTTATTTTTAAAATGTGTGGTACAAAAATAAATAAAATAAAATGTGGGGTACAAATGAAGGTTAGGTACATGCATGGTCAGCATACAGGTACAGTACGGGTACCCTATTGAAGTTATAGGCCGTGCCCCTGCCCTAGAAGTGTCCTACTATTGCCAATCAATTTCTTATAGAATTATGCTGGATGTTCAGTGTCCACATATGTGTGAGTACAACCTGGATGGAATTAGGGTCTATAATACTCACTGATTTGTCAGAGAAACAAAGATCTGTGTGCCACATGGACTGAGGGGACTTTTCTTTTGTTTCTCTGAATTAAAAATGTCCTCTAAGAGAAACATTTTGCCCATACTGAAGAGATGAAACAAAAAAGCTCAGTAGCACCAAAAGGCATCAAAATTGATTTGTTCAAAAAATGTTTCAAACAGTGAAAACAGTGTCTCAATAGATGTATTGCATCAGAGAGTTCTGTGAAGATGACTAAAGTTTAAACATACAAAATACACACAATTTTTAATGAATAAATACCAGATTTTTGAGGTCCCCCTTGTACAATTTTGGACAGTACATAATACTTGATGATAAGTGACTAAGCTACTAGTTGATGTTCTTACTATACTTTTATTATTTTAGAGTGCACTCCTACTTATTAAAAAAGTTAACTGTAAACAGCTGGAAGCGTGTCTGTCAGAAGCCATTCCAGAGGAGGCATTGTTATGGGAGACAACAGCTTCATGGGTATTATTTGCCCTGAAGACCTTCCAGAGAGATGGATGTGGAGGATAAAGACTATGGCATTGTTGATCCTGGATTTGTGCAGGCCTGGGCTAATGTGAATGTTTGCATCATAGGTATTAGCAAAAAAGTTTAAAAAGAAAAAATCACAAAATTCTTATAGAATAAAAATATTTAAAGAGAAAATATCTTTGTACAGCTGGACAATGCATTTGTGTTTTAAGCTAAGTCTTATTACAAGAATCAGAAAGTTTTGAAAATTAAAAAGGTCATAAAGTTAAAAATTTATAGTAAACTAAAGTTAATTATGAAGAAAGTAAAATATGTTTAATGAATTCAGTGTAACATAAGTGTGCAGTGCTTATAAAGTCTACAGTGGTGGACAATGATGTCTCCGGCCTTCATATGCTCTCACCACTTATTCTCTGAGTCACCCAGAGAAATCTCCAGTCCTACAAGTTCCAGAATGGTAGATTTCCTACAAAGGTATAATAATATTTGTCATTTATACTGCATATTTACTGTATTTTTTCTATATCTAGATATATTTTGATACAAAAATGCCATTGTGTTCCAATTGCCTGCAGTCAGTAGTCAATACAGGCACAGGCTGTACAGGCGTGGAGCCTAGGAGTAACAGGTTGTCCCATATAGCTTAGGTGTGTCATAAGCTACACAGCCTGGGTTCCTGTGAGTGCCCTCTGTGATGTCAGAACAACAACAAAATCACCTAACAATGCATTTCTTAGAAGGAATCCTTATGACCAAGCAATGCATAACTGCATATAAATGCACACTTCCCACGCTTCATATTATTTTCTGCATTTTAAACTTTCTAAACACAATGTTTGTTGAATCCAACATCTTGCTTTTTCACTCAAATAATTATTTCTGAATTATCTCTGATGACACGTGTACTTCTTATTTATTTCTTTATTTATTTGTGTCTATGGACTAGATTTTTGGGTCTTAATTCCTGCTCCAACTGATGGGCATTTGATTTGGTTCCAATGTTTTACTTCACATTGGTGCCACCATACATATATTGGGTGACATCTTTGTCGTAATCAGAGAATGGATAATCAAATTGAGGGGTCAACATCTTCATTCATCTTTCTTTTAGGCTTTGTGAGTATATTTTCCTCTAAGGTTTTTAAACCAATAACTCCCCCACTAACCTTGGAAGAGAGTCTTCAATTTCCCACACTATCAACGGAATGAATAGCATCTGACCTTTATGAAATATAAGTATGTGCATTCTGGTGTTGTTTTATTAACATTAATTTGTTGTTAACAACGCTGTGTTCAATAATTTATAAACAATATGAGCTATTACTCTGTGAATTGCCAGTTTATGTTGCTTTTTCATTTCTTGTGGATTACCTTCCTTTTGTGTTTGGATAGGCAAATATTAGTATTTCACTCTCTTAGATAGTATCTTTTTTTATTTTTATTATAAAGATGTGGGGTACAATTCAGGGTTAGGTATATAACCATTGATCATGCAGGTACCCTTGTTGTTAAGGTATGCCCCTTCCTCCCCTAGCAGTTTCCCTCAACTGCCAATCCCTTCCACCTCCCCTGACAGTTTCCCACTACTGCCAATCACTTTCTTATACCATTATAATTGTTCAAGGTCCACTTATGAATGAGAACCTATGTTACTTTGTTCTTTGTTTCTGTGGTAAATCACTGAGTATGGTCGACTCCAAATCCATCCAAGTTGCTGTAAAGTCCACATATTTGTCCTTCTTTATGGCTGCATAATATTCCATTGTGTATAAGTACCACATTTTTTTTAACTAGTACAGCTTTGATGGGCAACGTGGTTGGTTACATGTTTTTGCTATTGTGAATAGAACTGCAACAAACATACATGTGCAGGTGTTTTCTTTTGAAGAACAATTTGAGTTCCTCCGGGTATATTCCCAATAGGGGAATTGTTGGGTCATATGGAAGGTCAATTTCAAGTTCTTTCAGAAATTGACATGGTGTCCTCCAAAGAGTTTGTACTAGTTTGCATTCCCACCAACTGTGTAGAAGCATTCCTTTTTCTCCACATCCTCACCAGCATCTGTTGTTATTTGTTTTATTAATGATGGCCATTCCTACAGGGTTTAGGTAGTATCTCAATGTGATTTTGATTTGCATTTCTCTGATGATGAGAGAGGCTGAGCACTTTTTCATGTGTCTTTTGGCTGCCCCTATATCTTCTGTTGAGAAGTGTCTATTCGTGTCTTTTGCCCACTTTTTTAAGTGGTTGTTTGTTTGTTTTTTCCTTTCGGCGTGTTTGAGTTCCTTGTACATCCTAGATGCTAGGCCTTTGTCAGATATACAGTTGGCAAATATTTTTTCCCATTCTGTAGGCTGTCTCCCTGTATTTTAAATATACTTAAAGAATGCTTTCTATGCAGAAATTCTAAAGGTTTTATTCCTAGTTTCCATTAAATATTTTTATATTTTCAAACTTCATACTTGGCCACTGATACAAGGGACACTTACTCTGTAAGTCATGTAAGGTAAAGGTATGCTTCTATGTGTTTCATCAATAATCAGGGAGGAAGTCATTATCCTTTCTGATATTCAACCCACCCCCACCCCACACTTCTTTCTTCTTTCTTTCCTTCTGCTGTTTCCTCTTTCAATCCTGTGACTTCAGGATTCTCTCTCTTCAGTTTCCCCTCCAAGTTCCAACCTGCCTCTCTTTATTTTGCTCTCTTTTTCTAGCTGCTTTCTACATTCCTCTCTCTTTACTTACCTCTCTGCCTTTTACTGCTTCTCTCCTTATAATCTTCTCAGGACATAGTTTCTCTTTCTTTCAATTGTTTTCTCTCTGTATCCTTCACACGTTCTTCCTCTTTTTTCTCATTTACCTCAAAAATAGCTCTCAAATCACACAGCACCTCATAAATTCCTTAATACATATCCTTTTAAATTACAAAGTAGTGCATGAAAAATTAAATGAATGCCCAGTTACAAAGATAAAGAGTGTTTCCATTTTATCTCTTTGCTGGAGAGTTATCCTTTCCAAGAAAAATGTCTTATGTGCTGTCCATGTGAGCAATTCACCGCCTATGTGCGGAGGCCTCCAAACCCAGATTCAAACATACGGTATTCACACAGACACATAAGTATGCACACATGCACACAGACACTAGTAAATGAATATGCATACCCATACAACACACACATGATGAATATTAGGCATTTTCTTTGGCAGAATACACAAAAAAATGTTTACAAAGTATATGAAACCTAAATAAAATAAAAGTGCATATTTATAAAATAAAAAATTACAACAAAGATTACAACAAAGATTACAACAAACTGTGCCTGTACCTACAAGTTGAATACCTTACATAATATCTACTATACGAAAAATATCTGCTAACTACTACTATATAATAGAATACTTTTTATTAGCTACATTGAGATGCTGTATTCTAATTTTTATCCCAATACATATATTTTATATAAATATAAATGCACAAATTAAATAACATAAGAACTAGATAAAAGTAGAAAATATTTGTAATCTCTCTACAGGATGCAAAATTTTATTCACATTCAAAACACACTTTATACAAATCTGTCATGTGAGATTATGCTCACTCATATTTTACTTATGTTAAACAAATCTCAAAAATAGGAAATGAAGCTTATGCATTAATATGTTAACAAAAGAAAATTAAATGAAAGCAAATATATGACTTAGCAAATTAAATAATTGAAATGTAAAAATGAGGAAATGCTTATAAGTATGACTAGTTTAGGATGCATGAAGACATCTTTGAACTTGGACTTGTCTAAGGGTTTGCTCCTTTTAGGACAAGTTCCCAAGCACCTCCTCTGTGCCTGCCCATCCCACGCCCATCTTGGGCCTGGAGGCCTTTCCAGGTGGGGATTTTTGTGAAACTCACAGTACTTCCTTTTTAATGCACATCTCTGGAAGATGCAGGGAGTGTCAGGAAAGCTCCCCTTTAGAAAGGAAGGAGGGTGCCCAGAACCACAGAATCAGCTTCAGCACCATGTCCCAAGATGGAGGTTGACAGACAGGACCTCGGATATGGGGGAAGAACCCACAGCAAGGGGCATCCAGGAACAAATTGTGCAAAACGACCTAAGATCCTCCAAATCAGACACAGGGAGCCTCTGTGCAGGCATCCCACAGTGTCACTCCTGGAATGTAACTCTCCAAAGAGAACTCAACAGCTTTCTCTGCCTCTTGTTTCTAGTTATTAGAAGTGTTTTCCGATTACTGAACTCCACCATGGATCCCATGGGGAAGCATTTCTCTGACAGTTTCAGCTGAGTTTTTCCCGCTTGGACAAGCTTCCTAAGGAGAAGGTGGTCCTTCCCACAGGACTGTGACCCTAAGGACTAGAGAAGGGCTACCGAAGCTTCTTGATGAGAATATATGAGGTTCTGGGGAAAGGGTAGGGGTAGACCAGGTCTTCTTTTAGTCAAGTCAGGAAGGGGAGAATATAAGGAGTGGGCGTTGAGCTGAGTATGCATCCTCTTTATTCCGGGGTTATATGGCAGAGCTTGAGTGCGTTCATTACTCAACCTGGTAAAAAACAAAAACACATGGGTATTTTTTAAAAAACAAGGTTAGGTGACCATGTGTTCCTTCCACGATGAAAGCAGAAGATGCTGGATACGCACTGTTCACAGCTCAAAAGCACAAAGGGGCAGACAGTTGGGAAACATGTATCTATTGAGGCAAAGACAGAATGCAGCATCTGACCAGGATTATGAAAAACAGCCAAACACACTAGCATGATGCAGGAGAGAGAGCAAAAAAGTTCAAATGTGTCCACCAAGACAAGGATGTTCCGAGTAGCTCTTCTCTCAGGGGAGGGTCTGGGGGAGACATCGCTCCTCTGTGTACACTGGACCTGGTGCTTGTGTCTATACAGAATGGAAACCATGGGGCTGTTGGTCCAGATCATGAATCCCAGACACAAAATGTCAGGGAATACCAGCAATGCTGCCGAGATAAGTACAAGACATCCTGATTAAGTGAAGCAGGGTAGTATCCATAATCTGTTCTCTTTGTGATGTTTGTATTTTTTCATTGGTCAAGCATTCCCACAGATGAATAGATATTTACCAGCAGGTTCAGAATCCAGCAGAGTATAGTGGAGCTGCCTGTGTGTTTGTGAGCTTTTAGTTTAAGCTCTGCCCACCTGGGGCTGATGGTGAAGGCCTAGAAGACACTCCACAGGCAGGTGCTGCCAAAGGACACTCCCCTGCCCACTCTGTGACCATAGGAGACAAGTATGAGGAAGTATTCCAGCCCCAAAGCTGCCATGGGCTCTGAGACTCCTTTACAGAGAATGACCAAGGTGTTGGTCAAGCTCGGGTGTCTGAGAATCAAATCTATGGCTCTCATTCTGCATGCACTGAAATAGAGGACTAGACAATGACATAGAAGTGAGAAATTCCCCAGTATTCCAATCTGAAATATGTATTCCCATGATCACATCCACAGAGCTCATTCTATCTTAAGCTCAATATTTACAAGCTTACATAGAAGATTCTTAGCATAATATGAATGGTAGATATTTGTTCACAGAAAAGCAAATGTAAAATTCCCCATTTAACAGTACTCTCCTAAAAATCTCTTTCTAAAACATATTCTGTTGTGAAGTTCCTTCCAAGTTTGATGCATTTTTTTCTATGGCATTTGCAATGCATGTACACTGTTATTAACATTTTACACATTCTAATTAATTTAATATTGACGACAATATGACTCAGGCATTCCTATTATTATATTATCATTCTTCCCTTACACTTCAGAATAATTAAGCCACAGACAGTTAAGGACTTTGTTAACTGCCAGCAAGGTCCAGCTTTGAACCAAGGTCACCTGGCTGCAAAGATGTCAGTATTACTATTGTACTGCGTATTATAACCTTCTTTTGTGGCTCATATAATCCAAAAATATGTATACCTTGTCCTACTTTAAATTTATTTTATTCTGTATCTTTTGTCATGGCAATTTTCCTATGTTGTTTAAATTTTATACCACAGACCATTATCACTGACAAATGAAGATTTGGAGGCTTTAATAAAGTTAATTGCATTTACTTACTTATTATGACCTAAATGCTTTCATTGAATGTGGATCAATATCATGATAGCAACGAAAACACTCATTTCATTTCCTGCCAATGGTGCCCACCAAATAGGTTGCTGTCCAATACAGGGGCATGCCATAAGCTACGATAATGAAAATGCACCATGACACTTGAAATACTTAGTGCAAAAACTAAATTGCTCCCCTTCAAAAATAGTGTAATATCTAATTATGTTTTTAGACAAATATCTAAAAGTGGACTTAATTTGGGTAAAAATGCATCAAAATACAATACAATTATTTAAAATGGAGTTCCAAGGAATAAGATAACGCACATTAAATAATCTGAAATTTGCAATGAAAGAGAGAAGCAAAGGCATTAGAGCACATTCTTTTTTTTCTTTTTTGAGTTGGAGTCTCACTCTGTCACCCAGACTGGAGTGCAGTGGCCGCTCCTGGCCACTGCAGCCTCGACCTGGTGGGCTCCGGCAATCCTTCCGCCTCAGCCTTCCAAGTAGCTGGAATTACAGTTATGCGCTACCACTCCCAGCTTTTTTTTTTTTTTTTTGATTTATTGTAGAGATGAGGTCTCACCTGCCCAGGCGGGTCTTGAACCCACAGGCTCAGGCAATCCACTCATCTCAGCTTCCCAAAGCGCAGGATTACAGGCTAAGCCACCGAGCCCGGCTAAAGCACATTCTCACCAAAGGAACACAGTACCTTATATATTTAGTCCTGACTAATGCTCAAGTCCTTAATTGTTTTCTGTCATTTTTGACCCTTACATGTGAAGTTAGCTTTTCTTAAAATCTGTTTTCCTTTCTTCAAGATGAAATATTGAACATCAGTATCAACAGACTTCATATATTTGGTATACTCTATAGATTTTCAGGGACTATATAATTTCTGACTGAGTTAAGAAAATAACACCTTTGCAACACAGATATAATTTCATGACTACTATTCATACCAATACTTTAGCCAAGAATTGGATGATTCAATTAGGGCCATTATATTCATTAACACATGCACAGAATATTACAGAAAAACTACTACTCATGAAAATATCTAGTGATTTCTCTGTGGCACATTGAAAATCAAGATTGATTTCCAGGTGGGGCATGGTGGCTCATGCCTTAATTCCAGCACTTTGGGAAGCTGAGGTGGGAGAGTTGCTTGAGCCTAACAAGACCAACCTAACAAGATAGCAAGACCCACATTTCCACAAAATATTTAAAAATTTTCCAGATGTGATGATATGTACGTGTAGTTCTAACTACTCAAGAGATTGAGGCAGGAGGATCACCAGAACCCAGGAAGCTGAGGCTGCAGTGAACTGTGATTGTGCAACTGCACTCCAGCTTTGGTGACAGAGTGAGACCTTGTCTCAAGGAAAACAAAACAAAACATGCAACACTGATTTCCAAATCAGATTTCCACTTGCCATAAAAAATCAGATTTCATTACTGCTTGGTTCTGTCACCAACTCTTATCGTTGGTAAGGGTCTATTAAAATGCCTCGGGAGCCATCAGGGTTTAGTATAAGGTTTAGGACCCCCAGTTTCTCTCTCCAAGTGCTGTCTGTGCCTCAGGAATTATTCTTTCTCTCCCTGCGGCTTTGGCACTACACTGGTTTCCACCCCACATTAGTGCTGATTCCATATGAGAGCATTTACCATAAGTCCCATTGTACCTGCTTCCTCCACAGACGTTGCCTCTCAGACCAAAAAGGAAAAGGCTCACCCGTGTCCTTGCCGTGACCAGGATGACAACAGCAGGGTGGCAGAAACATCAGCTACGTTGTGTGGGGGAAGAAGGTAACAGTCAGAGATAAACATTAATGACCCTGTGACCTCACCTCTACCTGGACTAAAAATCATCAGTTCTCTCAAGCATTGATGACAATGTAGGCATCAGTGTTAGGAGTATGTCTGGAAAATGTGTCCAGCTTCAAATTCCCAGAAATAATGAAAAGTTTCTAGTTTATTCTGAGCATGTCCAAAGGGACAGCAGGAGGGTGTAGTAGACATGTCACATTTCCCATGACCCCTGGTGTCATAGGGGCCCCTTGAGGAAGCAGAAAAGCTGAGGCCTGAGCCTGGAGGTACCAGTAGTGAAGCACGCATGCCCCTTTGGCTCCTGTGCTTCCATTAGGAGGAATCAAGTAATGAAATCTGATTTTTTATGACAAGTGGAAATCTGATTTGGAAATTAATGTTGCATGTTTTGTTTTGTTTTGTTTTCCTTGAGTCAGGGTCTCACTCTCTCACCAAAGCTGGAGTGCAGTTGCACAATCACAGTTCACTGCAGCCTCAACTTCCTGGGCTCCGGTGATCCTCCTGCCTCAACCTCTTGAGTAGCTGGAACTACACATACACATCACCACACCTGGAAAGTTTTTAAATATTTTGTGGAAATGTGGGTCTTGCTATCTTGTTAGGTGTCAAATTCAGAACGAACCTGGGGGACTCAAATAGCCTCACCATTTAATATGTTATTGATGTGTCAGTAAGGACAATCAGTCTTCATAGTTATAAATAATATATAAGTATATGTGCAGTTGTGTTTTGTATATATACATATATAGCTTAAATTTAAATTACAATATACAAAACAAATATTCTAATGGAATATAATATTAAGATGCGCAGCACAAGACTTCATATTTAAACACTCTAACCAGTTATAAGTCATGCCAGTGTGAGTATGCCCCCAAAATTCAAGTGCTTGAAATTTAATTCCCAATGCAGCAGCGTTGACAGGTGGGTGCTTTAAGAGATGATCATGTCATGAGGGTTCTGTCCTCGTGAATTAATCAGCGCCATTTTCGTGGAAGTGGGGTGGTTAACACAGAAGTAGATTTCTGATAAAAGGAAAATCTGCCTCTTCCCTTCTCTCTGTCCCTTTAGTTCATTCCCTTTTTTCCTTTTACTTTCTGCCTTTGGATGAGGCAACCAAAAATCACTGTTATTAGACTTTCCAGCCTCCAGAACCATGCGCTGAATAAATTGTTGTTCATTATAAATCGCCCAACCTGTGGTATTATGTTCCAGCAGCATAAAACAGACTAACAGAAGTAGGACTATGACCATGATAGATACCAGGATATGTGGAAGATGCTTTGTAACTGGGCAGTGGTAGTGGCTAAATGAATTTTGAGAAGCAGACAATAGAAAGGTAGATTGTCATGTACATAATGTTAAAATTGACTGTGGTTATGACTCAGAAGAGGAGAAAAATGTAGGTGTCACCAAAGTCAGGTTCTTAGGTGCTCATGTAATAGAAATGGACATTAGGTCACCCAGATTCCCAGACAAGGCTTCACTGGGGGCTTCTATAAGAGAGAAAGCTCACCAGGAAGCTGTCTCCCCATAATGTCTGTCCAGGCTGTTATTAGATTAGAGGAGGTGTGTAAAGTTTAAGATAGGACATGTTACCATGATTAGGGAGGGATTTTAACAACACAAGTGTAATGTAGAAACATACTTCTTCATACTTCATAGATAAATGGTGGATAAGCCCTCTGGGAGTGGGGATTGTATTATTATTATCAATAAACACTCTCTGGTCTTTGAGCACATGCAGTAGAGGGGTAGTGAGGGGGCTACCATCCCAAGCAAGATTTATGGTGACACAGTGTGTATCTTAACATGTTGTCCAAGGTTGGTGTCTATAGGATGGCTCCAATGGGAGTGCTGTTGAAAAGTTTGATGGTTACTTATGTCAGGAAGGCTGAATCCCATTCCTTCTCTGTTCATTCGGGAAGGTCTACAATGTCCTAGAGAGTAGTTAAGTAGTCTTGACTCAAAATAAAAATATTAACTGAACAGGACATCCTGATGATGTCTGTTGAAATTGACAAAGTATTTGGAACTAAAATTAATGCTATTATTGTTTTTTTTTATTCAATATTTTTTAGTATGATATTGTGGGGTACAGTTAAGGGTTAGGTATACAAATATGCTTCGTTCAGGCACCTTTGTTGATAAGAAGTGTCTCCCCATCCCCAGACAGATAATTACTACCATTAATCCCATCACCCTACCCCTCCCCGCCCCCACAGTTTCCCACCACTGTCAGTCATTTTCTTGTGGTAATACGTTGGATGATTAAGGTGTACTATATGAGTGAGAACATGTGATACTCAGTTCTTTGTTTCTGTGAGAGGTCACTCAGTATTATAGACTCTAGTTCCATCCAGGTTGCTGTGAAATTCACGATTTTGTTCTTTTTTATGGCTGCATAGTATTCCGTGTGTATATGTACCACATTTTTTAAATCCAGTCCTCTTTTGATGGACAGCATGGTTGCTTCCAGGTTCTTGCTATTGTGAACAATGCTGCGATAAACATACGTGTGCAGGTATCTTTTTTATAGAGTGATTTGAGTTCTTC
>CAUYQG010072778.1:0-65707 GCA_963574415.1 Tarsius wallacei | reverse complement strand
CCACCGCAGCCTCGACCTGCTGGGCTCCGGCGATCCTTCCGCCTCAGCCTTCCGAGTAGCTGGAACTACAGGCGTGCGCTACCACACCCGGCTAATTTTTGATTTATTGTAGAGATGAGGTCTCGCCAAGTTGCCCAGGCGGGTCTCGAACCCGCGGGCTCAGGCAATCCACTCACCTCGGCCTCCCAAAGTGCGGGATTACAGGCTGAGCCACCGAGCCCGGCCGTCTTTTACTGTTTTTAACTTGTCTGTCCCCCTACTTCCCATTAGGAGGCACAGACTGATTCCTTCCTGAGAGCCAAGTCAGAGTCTGACCCTATATAGATGCTCAATAGATGTCCATAGACTTGAATGAATGACTGGACAAGTGATTTAATGAAAGTGATTCTGCTGTTAGCTTTAACAGAGAGAAAAGCTTGGGGCCAGGACTCTTGGGAAATCTTTGGTCTAGCCTGGAACCTTCTTTGACCTCTGCCTTTGTAAAACAAAAGATGGAAAGGGGCCAAGTATGGAGGTCACTCAGAGAACAAGATTGGGGGGGGGGCATCTGGACTTCAGTTACCTTTGGACTTCAGTTACCTTTTAGGATGGAAAGAAATTGGTCTGAGAAGCAGAGGACCTGGCTTTAGTCCCAGAGTGGCCATTCACTTGCCAGGGTTGGGAACTATACATCTTAACTACTACTACCACTACTGCTATCACTGCTACTACTATTAACACTACTATAATCACTGACATGACCACCACTGCTATTACTGCCACTACTGTTACTATTACTAGTGGCACTCTAAAGCTTTTAAGTACATTAAGTCATTGAGTTTGCATAACAATCTTATGAGACAGGTCGTATCATTATTCTCATTGTGCAGATTTTGAGGAAACTGAGACCCAGAGAATTTATGTAACTTGCCCAAGGAACCACAGCTGGTAAGTGCAGACCCAGGATCTGGAGAGTTGTCATCATCATACCGCTAATGTTGCTGTGCCAAGTACTGGACTCAACAGTTGCCTTTTGGAGAAGAGACTGTTATTATCTACATTTTTCTTAACAGATGAGGAATCTACCTCTCAGAAAGGTTTAAGTAACTATTCCTATTTCAGAGACAGAATTTGATCACAAAATTATATGCCCATATTTTTTAAACAACTTTGCCCTGCCACGGCTCATGTAAGTCATTTCTCTTCTGTGAATCTCAGTTTCCCTTTTTTATGATCATGACATTGGGCTAGATGAGCTCTTAAGGCCTCTCCCTTCTAGGTACGAATGAGGTCTGGCTTTCAGCTCTTTTGGTAGGGGCTGGGTGAATGAGGAACAAGGCATTTTACCTGAAAACCATCAAGAATGATATGATTTAAGAAAATAAACTACCGAGGGCCAATCTGGTAACTGGTGTAGAGGACAGACCCAGCTTTCTGAAACATTTCAACATATATTCCCTTGTTTAAAAACCATCCTAGGCAAATGAGAAAGTAAAAGCCAGTAGCTCCCAATAATATAATTTTTTAATCTAGTGTCAGTTAGGGCCTCAAGATGGGCTCCATGACCAGGGAGATTAGGCAGCCTTCCCTAAATTAAAAACATTCCTCATCTCTTATTGTTCATATTTCAATTTTGTCTTTACCGTTGCTATAATCTTTTTGGGAGACAAATGAGATAATCATGCCTATTTCTCAGTTGAGAAAGCTGGGACTGGGAGGGGATAAAATGATTAGTCCAACCAAGCCAAGACTCAAACCCAGGCCTCAGAAATCTCTGCCATACTGGGAAGGCTCCTTCTTAGGACATCTAGGGAAGAGAGAATACAGGAGGGCATTTGCCATCTGCAAGTATTCAATGACTGCAGGCATCTCTACAAAGGAGGGGGCTGGGGTGAGTTGTGAATGGTTTCAGGTAGGCAGAAGATGTGGGAAAAATGAGATCTTGGTGATACTGGGTGTCTTGACTGGTGAAGAAGGGTTTCCCAGAATGCACTGCAGATAACTATTGTGTCAGCCAAGCTCAACTGTTGTTTGTCATTGCCTTCCCTTTCTTGACTTGTCCCCAAGCACCCCTGAGCTTTCCCTTGCTTCCCCATCATCCTTTCTTAAGTAGCATCTACGTGAAATTTTCAAGTCCACATGCAGCTAGAAAAAGCAAGTTCCTGCTGCATTTATAGGCTGTGTAAGTGTTGACTCTCTTCCTGTTTATCCCTTTAGAGTCTACCAAAGGTCCTCATATACGTCTTTATCTTACTGGGTATTCCCCACAATCCTGTCCTGAGTGGTATGACTTCAAGTTTACCAATGAGAAAACTGAGCAAGTTGACCAAAGCCACACAGCTGGGAAGTGGCAAAGCTAGGGCTTGAATTCAGATCCATCTCTGAATCTCTTGCTCATTGTGTCAAACTGTCTGAAGTCAAATTTCAGCTCCTCCTTGTTGACTTGGGGGAGTGCTACATAACTCTATTCAATGCCAGGTTGCTAAATAAGATTGGCTCTTGCCTTGCTCTGTCGGTTTGCCCAAGACCTCAACCTCTATGAGCCTTGATTTTTCTGCCCCTTCTGTAGAAGGGACTAGTGACAGCAGCTGTGCCCTCCATTCCCAAGACCCTGAGTGGACACATGAAAGGATAAAGATCCAGTGCTAGGAGTTCCTTGGAAGAAAATTCTCATAAATTCAACAAGGTCATGTTTATGGGTGGAATCAAATCCCAGCTGCCAACCCATGCTGCTGGCCAGCTGGAATAAAAGATGCAGACTTCATGTAAATGCTGGAGTGCCTCTGTTACGCCAAAGACCTCTTCTTTTGCTTCCTCCCCAAGGAAACTTTCTATGGTGTCTCACATATGTGCTCCTGCAGGTGTCACTCTGGAGACCAGTATTTATTGTTCAACACACCCCTGACAAAAAGCCTGGGTATTTTATTTTTCCCTCCCCCTGCCCCCTAGCTCCCCAAGCCAAGTGCTGCCAAAGGTTGGTGAATGACCATTTGGTTCATCAGTAATGAGGTCTGGAGCCAGTGGGATATTTTGCCCGAAACTGAATTAAAATGTATCATACGCTGCCCTGAACTTGTGCCTCTACCTCCCCCAAGTGTCGTGGCCCAGGCTGGCAAAGGAGGCTGTGCGGAATACTTACTACACCCCTGGCTGACAGGAAGCCGAGCATCTGGAGTGGCTGGCTGGGTGGGCGGCTGGACCGGGCCTCGGGGCTGTCTTTGCAGAGAGTCTTGGAGCAGTGGCGGGAGTGCCTTCGGCGGGACTTCCGCCCTTCCTCAGGGGACCGGCCGTGATGCCTAGGGGCAGGGGACAGAGACCCGAGGGTCTTTTGAGGAGGAGCTTCCTGGGAGATGGTTAAGGGAACAACAAGATTTGAGGATGGTAGGGTGTATCTGGGGGCAAGATGTGATTTTGTGATTCATATGTGATGTTGTTCCTGAGTATGGCTACATGTGTATATAAAAGTTGGGCTGTGTGTTCATCCTTCCATCCATCCATCTTTCCGTCCATCCACCTATCCATCCACCCACCCAACCACCCATCCATCTACCCATCCATCCAACTGTCCATCCACCCACCCGCTCATTCACCCATGCACGTATCCATCTGCCCACCCACCTATTCATTCATTTGCTCATTTTTCATTTCATATGAAAAATGCTACTTTATGTACCAGGCACTGTTTGGAGGCCTGGGGATGCAGCTGTAAAAACAGAAAAGACCCCCATCCTGACTCAGTTTACTGTCCTTTGGGTGCCTGTGATTGTCTGTCATGTTACTATGTGTATGTCTGGGTGTGTCCATCTGTGTTTCCATGTGTTTGTCTATAAATGTAACTGTGTATATCTGTGTGTCTTTGTATATGTGACTTCACCATCTGTGAAACAGAGGTATCCTATTGACTGTCACCCAACACTTGGCTGACGAAGTGGCTGGCAAAAATGACGGAGATGGACTTCTGCAAGTTTTTCTGGACCTGGCTGCTTCGTCTGCAGTGGAAACCAAAGGCATGTCTGACTTCTTAGGGTCTATTTGAACTCTGCATATCCCGTTAGCTCTCTGAGTCACAGGAGTAACAAAAATAATGCCACATGGATTTACATGGCACTTATAAATCCCTTTTAAGGTACTTTCTTTTTTTTTTTTGAGTTGGAGTCTCACTCTGTCGCCCAGACTGGAGTGCGGTGGCCGCTCCCGGCCACCGCAGCCTCGACCTGCTGGGCTCCTGACATCCTTCCGCCTCAGCCTTCCGAGTAGCTGGAATTACAGGCACGCGCTACCACGCCCGGCTGTTTTTTTTTATTTATTGTAGAGATGAGGTCTCGCCAAGTGGCCCAGGCGGGTCCCGAACCTGCGGGCTCAGGCAATCCACTCACCTCAGCCTCCCAAAGCGTGGGATTATAGGCTGAGTCACCGAGCCCGGCTTAAGGTACTTTCACAGACCTCTCTACAACTTTAAGACATAGAAAGGGCAGGTATTACTTTTCCCATTTCACAGAAAAAGAAGCTGAGACTCAGAGATGTTTAGGAACTTGCCTGAATTCATATAGCTTGAAAGTGGCAGAGCCAGGGCCAGGGCCAGGGAGAACTGATGCCTCTGGTTGTTGCCCCGAAGTAGCCCTTTCTGCTCTGGGGCTTCCAGATCACATTTCTACAGGGTCTGTGTGCCAGCTCCCAGTTTGCTCCTATGCCTTCTGGAGAGCCCCTGAGCCCAACAGACACTGGGGATCTCAGATGGCACCACCACCAGGAGACGAGACAGCACAGGAAGCCTGAGGTAGAGCCTGTGATGTGAGCCATTTCTCTAACAGGCGAGTTTCTGGTGCCCTGCATGGTCCTCTGGCCCAGGTCAGTAGGGCTGAGCTGCTGAGAGCCGATTCGGACTGGGGTAGTGCTGAAGGGCTCAGGCTGAGTCATGCAGACCTGGGTCACTGTTCCAGTTCTGCCAGACACTTCCTAGCACGTGACCTCCCTCAGATCCCTTGTCCACCAACAGGCAGTTGTGTTTTCTTGTTGTTGTCATCTGTTTGTTTTTTCCTGCTGTCATGGGTCAGGGGTGTGGTTTAGCTCAGCGGGCCAACATCCTCCAGGAAAAGGTCACCAGAAGCCCACCTGTGGCTAAGCAAGTATGTTTGTTGCTCCTTGCAACCCTAGGGAGGGGGAGAGCATCTCTGTAAGAGGGTATTAGAAAAAACTTTTACAGCATTTGTTGGCAGGTGACTTGGGAAAGCGTCTTTGGGACTGGGGCTTTGTTCTAGACTGGATGCTGCCAGAAAACAGAGGTAATTCTGATCGGGCATCTCCATCAATCTTAGCTAGAAAGAGGGATGACCAGACCAAGGTCAAGGTTATAACTTCTGAAGAAGCAGCAGTCACTCATATTAGCCAGGATAGAGAGACACTTGGCCACCTTTGTTTTGCACAATGTTCTCCTCTTGTCTGGATTCAGAATTGATGACGGAGGAGTCCTGTTTTTGTCTTGACGAATCAGAGTCACAGTTATTAACCTTGTCGGATGATGATATTCTTTGACATTGTGGGTGTTCAGCGGGAACACCAAGGCCTACCCATGCTGGTGGGTACCAGGGGCCTCTTTCTCAAGAGCTTCCCACCCTTGGCCTCGCGAACACATCACTTAGGGAAATTTCAAAAGCTTGCTGCTGTGGCCCCATTGCATCTGAATGAAACCAGAATGTCTAGAGGGTGGGAGCCACGCATCGATATCGTTTAAAACACTCTAGGTGATTACAAAGTGCACCCACAGTGGAGAGGCACTGGTCTAGCGCATGGTGTGATGGCGATGATGAGAGGATGATGCACACTTGAAATCTTAGCACAGTGCCTGGCACAGAGCAGAACTGGGTAAATGTTTCTCCTCCTCTTCCTTTTCCTCCTCCTTTTCTTCCTCCTCTTCCTTCTCTTTCTCGCTATAGATATTTTGCTTCATTTGGTATCAAGTGGTGCCAAGACAATACGATTTTTAAATCTCCCCAGGGGATGTGAATATATAGTCAAGTGTGAGAAACACTTGAGAAAGAGAAAAGCAGCTCTCGATGTCTGGAAGCTGGCCTGGTTCTAGCAAGCAGGCCTCAGCATTCCCACCGGACGCCAACAATTCCAAACATCAACATCCACAAAGCCCCAGTTCCTTCTTGTTGTTCTTATTCTTGCTCTTTTCCTTCTTTTTCTCATCAAGGAGAGAACCCCTCTCCCCTTTCTCAGTGAGGGTCCAGATTAGGAGAAAATTGACTTAGAAGGGCCTTAAAATGAGCTTGGTACTTTATGCTGAGTGGCCTTTCATAGGTTGCTTAGCCTATCTGTGCTTCGAATTGTCTCTTAGTGAGAGTGCAAAGCCCACAGCCTGACTCCCTGGTTTTAATCCTACTAGCTCTGCCACGTAATTGCTAAAGGACTAGCAAGCTCCTTAACCCCTCTGTGCCTCAGTTTTTTTCATCTTTAAAACGGGGATAATGATAGTACCTACTTGATCCTGGAGTGACTATCAAAGCATGGTGCCTCAGGCACTTAGTGCACATGTTAGCTAGTCCTGTTGCTGCTTTTCTACAAGCAGTGGCAGCAAGCCCCTTTGGTCTGCAGCCCTTTCTGTTCAGGGAAGTGCTCACAGCAGCACTGAGTGCCAGGCAGGGGGCAGGCGGGGACAGGGACGGCCACAGTGAAGCCAAGCTGGTGCTAATAGCCTCTTAGCCCAGGCTCTAGGCACGCGGGGGGTGGGGCGGGAGTTGGGAAGAGGGTTCCTGGGGGTGAGGGTTCCTGGGGGTGAGACGTTACCTGCTCTCACAGCTTGAGGGGCGGGACTCCGAGCTCTGGGACCGTGAGGGGCAGCGGTGATGGCGGTGGCGGTGAGACTTTCGGGGCCGGCTTCGAGATCTTGGGGAGATGAGAGGGAATGAGTCAGAGGGGAGAGAGAGAGAGAGAGAGAGAGAGAGAGAGAGAGAGAGAGATTGATTTGATCTTGTGACACCTGTTTTCTCTTGCACCTGGGTCGCCTCCATCCCAAAGTTACCCATCTCCCTGGAAGCTCCAGCTTCCTGCCTGGGCATTCAGGGGCCTCTAACCAACTGCACTGAACACAGGTGAGCAGAAGGGGTCCTCTGGAGGGAGTGTGGATGACTCAAGGCCCTTCACCTTTCCCCGGTGACACCCTGGGTAGAAAATCACCTCCCCACGTCTCCTCACCCCCACTGAAGGTAGGAGTATCAATTTCACAGAACATCAGGGGCCAATCAGGGACCATACATGTGTGAGTCAGGCAGGCCCCAAAACAGTATCAAATGAAAGCCTGGGCTGAAACAGAAGGAACTGTTTTGCCTCTGGAATATTTGTGTGGTGCTGGATCTCCTAATTTTTTAAGCGAATGTGGAAATACACATTTTTATGTAAAATATTTATATTTTAAATGGAAGCTTATTTTTTTTAAAGGCACCTTTTCAGGCAAACAGAACACATTTGCAGAGTAAATTAAGCCTTTGGGCTGTCAATTTGTAATCTCAGACCTGGAAAATTAAGTCCAGATTCTTAGCGTGGAGTCAAAAGCCTTTCAGAATGGGCTACAAACCTTATTAACAGCAAAAATTAGAATAATTACTACTACTACCACAAATAATAGTATTACTACAGATTACTTCAGCTACTTCTAAGTAATAATAACATCTCAAAAATAGTAGTAGCAGAAGTAATGGTGATTAAGGATGTCTAAAAAATGTCAACGGTTTGGGCCAAGTCAGGAAGCCAGTAGGAATTAGAGATGATTCTATCGAGAGGTAACCTGGTTATCTCAACAAAGGATTCAGAGAGTCTTGTAATGTATTCACCAGACCATATTCCTTTCCTGCTTAAAACTTCCCATTGCCCTCACATCAAGTCCAATCTCTGATCTTGAACCACAGGCACCTATAGGAGCTAGCACCTGCCTAGTTCTCTAGTCTTGATTCTTCTGCCTTGGCCTGGTGGGCTCAAGCAACTCTAATTGCCTGTATTTTGGCTCACGCATTTCCTGGTTCACGATGCCCTTGGGATAATGATGATGATGATGATGACAGGTAACCTGTGTTTAACACATACTTCATACCATGCACTGCATTCTAAGCATTCTTCTTTAAAGGGACTCTTTTGTTCCTTAGAACAACCCATGAGGTACATTCTTATATGATTTCATCTTACAGATGAAGAGACTGAGGCACAGAGAGCATAAATCACTTGCCTAATCTGCAGCCAGGAATGGTTACCTCCCGTCTTCGCCCCTAGCCTAGACACTTCCTTCCTGCAGGAAGCCACCTTCACCATCAAATCCTCTGCCCAGCATCCATGTTTCCAAATGCCCGGGCTCCCATCAGCTGTGCCGTGACCTGCCCCATGACCAGTTCCTGTGCCCTGCTGCACCGTGAGCTCCTTGAGGCCGGGACAGTGCTGGGCTCATCTCTGTCCTAGGGCCCAGCACAGGGCCAACCACACATGAGGGCCTCACTAAGGGGTGTTGAATTAAAGGATGCCAACTTACACCAGTGACTACGTGGCTAGAAGCGGCTCTGACCATGAGCTCTGGCAAGAGTGAGCCATGGTTTATCTTCAGGATGCCTTGTGCTTCTTGTTCTTCACCCTCCTGGCTCTTGTCTTTGGCTTGCACAAGCTTTCTGATGCCTGCCTAGCAATTTCTGGAACTCCTCCCAGAAACCGGCACCGAGGAGGTGACCACCTTGCTGCCCTCAGGCAGGCAGGCCTTGTCTCAGTGATGGTCCCTCCCAGGGCTCTTGAGATCTGGGTCCAGTTCCTGACTCTGCAGCTTCCTTTCCTGTGATCCCACTGATCACACGATGCCGGGATCTCTAAGAACATGTGCTGAATCTGTGCTTAGCATGAAAGCTCATTCAATACATATGGACACTAATAATCTCTTGATTTGAACTGAACACATTTGATGATGGGGAAATTCCTCCCTGAGCTAACTTAAGGCTCTACTGTTTTCTTCTGGAGCATTTCACAAGCCCCCGGGGAGGTGGCTGAAATGCCCTCCTTTGCATTGACCTTGGGTGAAGAGACTCTTTGGGGCAGCAAAGTCAGGGGCCCTCCCTCTGCATCCCTGTCTCCTGTTTTCCCTCCCCAGCAGCCAACTACCTTTCATCTTATTGTCTTTGATCCTCTCTTTAGAAGCTTCTTGGCGGGAGATAAAATATTGGTTGATTGGAAAACACACGCACTAACATTTGCAGGGTATAAAGTAGGTGGGTTGTAACCAAATTCACTTTTAATTTGGCTGGGAACTGAACTCCGCAGGCAGCGCTGGCTGATTTGAATTTCTACTACCGGCTATAAACCGTGAAACAGCTGGAGCCCCATGACTGGGGCTGGGAGCTTCGCTGATATCTCCGCACTGTAAATCCAACAGCCAGGACATGGACTTTCATACACATGTGTGCACACAGGTGATCACACCTCCAGGACCTCCCATGCACACACAGCACACACATGCACACAGGTAAAAACTATCACACTACCCCTGCACACATAATGCACACAGATAGATTAACAGTGCATATACAGAATGCACAGAATTCAGTACACTCTCTGCAAACCATTCGCGTTCATACTCACTTAAGCACAGACACACAAATGCACTGGTGTGAACACAAATATATATCACATATACACGTATGTGCCCACATTGTATATATTTGTATACACGTTTGTGCGTTGTAAAATGTACAGACGTTTACAATGTATCCACCACACATATAAACAATACATGTAAATATATGAATATATACAAGGGACATACCATGGGCATGCCAGGCACACACGTGCACACTGTATGCTTTCATGCACACACAGACACACCTCCATACATATACACATCATGTACGCGCAACCTGGTGCACTCAACCATGTCTCAAGCTACAGCTACATGTCACACGCAGTTAGGTCTCTCTCTCCCTCCCTCTCCTTCTTTCCCTTCCTTCTTCCCTCTCACCCACTCCTCCTCTCCCCCACTTTCTCTATTTATTTGACAGATCTCACACTTTGAGGCCAGGCCCCCCAGCTCCCCAAACCAGAGAGCATGTTCCTGGTGGCGCCTACTTACTGCTTTTTGTGCCTCTTCTCTTCCCGTCTTTTGTTTTTTGGGCTAGAGGAGCTAAACAAGAAATGGCCAATTAATGGGAAGATGCAAAATTCCAGTTAAAGACAGAAATAAGTCCTTAAAATGCTTAGCACACAGTATCAGATCCAGGAACAGGCACCTATCACAGCCCCAGCCTGAATCGCCCCCAGAGTGTTCACGGAACAATATGGCAGGTTCAGCTGGGGATACCGGCTCTCTCTCTCTCTCTCTCTCTATCTTTCTCTCTCACTCTCTCTCTCACACTCTCTCTCTCTCACACACACACACACACACACACACACACACACACACAGCAGGGTGCGGAAGACGCCAAGCTCAGCTTTGGTCGGTTAATAATAACAGCCGTTAATAAAGGCAAAGATAATGCCTGCCATTTTTTGAGGCTTTAATTATAGGCTGGGCACGTTACTAAATACTCTCTGTCCACAATTTCATTTCATTCTTCCCACAACCAATGGGTGGAGGCGCAGTCTGATAAGTGCTCATTTTACAGATGCGGAAACAGAACTTCAGATGGGCTAAGAAACCTGCCTAGGATCCCACAGGTGAGCTGGGATGTGATCCCAGACCATGGGTCCCAGAATCCATGCTCTTGACTTCTGATCAATCAATTTGTGAGAGAAGAGAACTGAATATTCAGAAAGATATTTGAACCCTCATGAAGCTTGGTAAATTCTGAAATGTTCTGCTCATGCCTATTCAAGTATCTGTTTTGTTTGTTTGTTTTGGGGGATGGATAGGGTCTGGCTCTGTTGCCCAGGCTGGAGTGCAGTGGTGCAATCAAAGCTCACCGCAGCCTTGAACTCCTGGGCTCAAGTGATCCTCCCACCTCAGCCTTCCAAGTAGCAGGGACTACAGACGCCTGCCACCATGCCTGTTTTTTTTTTTTTTTTTTTTTTTGGTGGAGACAAGGTCTCTGTATTTCGCCTAGGCTGATCTTGAATGCCTGGCCTCAAGGGATCCTCTTGCCTCAGCCTCCCAAAGTGCAGTGAGACACTGCACCCAGCCAAGTATCTGAGTTTAAAAAATTTTTTGAGTCAGAGAGCTGGGGACTGAGTAGGGTCCACGCATGATCAAACAGAGGTTGGGGAGGGTGAACACTATTTAGCAGCTCAAGTCAGACCTGTTTGAGACGGTCACCAAGAACTCATTACTGGCCTAGGTCCTGGGAGGGGAAATATTATTTCATTCGAATGAATCACACCTTGAAGGTAACCACAGGAGCTCTCTCCATGTTGACACTCAGACAGGCAGTGGAAAAGCACATGATCTCACTCACAGAGTCAAGTTCAGCTGGATCCAAGATCCAGCTCTGCTTCCTAGTCGTTATGTGACATCAGGAAAGTTACCTGTTCTCTCTAAAATCTGGTTTCCTCAACTACAAAATGGGCCCAACTCTCAGGCTGTAGAGCTAAATGAATGGATAACACCGTCAACCAATATCTACTTATTAAACAGTTTGCATTTTCAGACTGTTCTCAAGATGTGACTACTGTTAATTAAGAAGCTAGTGTCACCTGTCCTGACCATCTGACAGATTTGGGTTGAATTTTGACTCTGATACCTTCTGTCTCTGTCTGTGGACATTCCTGTTTCATCTCCTATCTTAGACTCAGTTTCTTCATCTGTAAAATGGGAACAATATGCATATCCACTGCACAAGGCTACGGTAGGGATTCGCGGGAATTAAACACATCCACACATGGGGTGGGGAACTTAGCTCAGGATCCAGTTTAGAATGAAGACTCTGTTGGTGATGACTTTATCTGTGCCCACCCGATATTTCCAGTATCCCAGTACTTGGCCTCTGTTCCTTGGCCAGACCTGGTCAGGTTTTGGTGCAGTGACGGGGCTGATGTTTCCCTACGTGCCCCAGCTCAAGATTTCAACCCATGGGAAAACAGACATTCCAGGGGGGCAACGGCAGGGCTGGTCCAAGAACAACCATCCAGCCTGATGGAAGTTGAAGGCTGGCTAGGAACATTCAGGGAAACCAGCTCAGGCCTCCATTTTGGAGAAACTGAGGCCCAGGAAGTCCAAGAACACAGAGGTGGCATCTGAGCTGCCCTAGAAGCGGCCCAAAGCCTGCTGGGAAAGCAGAGTGGGAAAAGCCACAACAAGAGACTTGCCTGTGCCTTCTCTTCTTGGAGAACGACCTGATTAAAGGGGGAAAAAAGAGGGGAGGAAGAAAGAGAGAGGGAAGGAGGGAAAGAGAGTGAGGGAAGAAGAGGGGAGGGAAAGAAAGAAGGGAGGGAGGGGGAGGGAGGGAGAAAATAAACATGAGTGAGTTCGAAGTTTCTTTTCCTGGCATGAACACACCAGTGTGCTTGTGATCGTGCTACATGGGGTCAGGGCACCTAGCCGATCCTCCACCCACCCTTAGATTTTGACGAATATGCAGACCGTGTGGGACACATTGGTCTACATTCTGAATTTCCAGATCAGAGCCAACTTGTGCTTCAGTGCCCTCCCCCACCCACAATGATCATAAGCCTGTCCTGGGTGAGGTTGGATGAGGGGAGACATACGAGAGCGCCCTCGGCCTTCCCCTTCTCTCTCCCTAGTTGTGGATTCATTCCCTTCCTCCTCACCATCATCACGAGACAACCAGCTTCCACGTGCGACACTCTGTGTGGCAGGTTCTCTGTGAAGCACCTGTCACACACAGCCTCATTCAATCTTCACCCTTACTCGTGGAACAACTCTTTTACAGACAAAGATGCTGAAGATCAGAAAAGTCAGTCAAGTTGCCCACGGTCACATAGCCTCACCTATGTAGCTTCTACTCATTCTGCAGAGTTCCACTCGGAGGCCATCTTCTCCTTGTAGCATTTTCTGAGCCCCTCAGTCCAGCCGGGTGCCTCTTCTCTGCTCCCCCCAATCTGGGCGAGCCTCTGAACTCACCATGATTAGGGTACAGATCTCCCCATATTACAGTAACCCATTTCCCCACAAGGATGTGAGCAATTTGAGGTCAGGGGCTAGAATTTGGTCACTCTTCTGTTTCTGGGACCTGGAATCCTCATTCATGATACATAATGGGTATTCAATAAATAGATGTGAAAAAAATGAGAATTTTGTAAAACTCTGAAGTCTTGTTCAAGGAGGAGAGAATAAAAAGAATCTCAGTACTTCCCTGCCCCTAGCTCTCACCTCCAGAAACGTCAATCATCACTCAGCAAACATTTCAAGAGCTCGGAGAAGCTGGACCAGGAGTCGGGTGGTGCTCAGGAGGTTAGGGTCTGGGAACGATCCATAAAAGAATTTCCCCTTCTACTTTCCCCTCTATGAACCCCTTCTCCTCTGAAGCACCAAGCCCTGTAGTGACTGTCACTGGCAGAAAAAGCCTGTTTCTCACCTCTGGCGCAGTCTCTTTCTCATGAGAAGGAGCCCTTGAGTGAGAAGCCAACCCTGGCTTCCAAGATCCAGACATGGAAAAGTTCTTCTCTCTTCCCCCATCCATCCCTCAAATTGGGAGTAGTTGCTCAGCACAGGGAAGTGACAAGCGGCTGTCTAGAGTGACTGTCACTGGCAGGTCATGATCTCTGCAAAGGATTCCATGTTGGGAAAGACCTCTAATGCCAAATTAACATTTCACTATTGGGTCTGCCTGTGGCTTATATGAAGCACAAACTCAGAGAGCATCAGTCAGGAAAGCTGGAAAGATGGTGGACATAAGCTGTGAGAGCAAACTGAATCTGAGAACATTCTAGCAACTTGGGTTGAAATGTGGCCAAGTTCTGGACTGGGAAAAGCCACGCTGGAGCAAAGTTTTACTGGGCTTGACATCCAAGGAGAAAACTCACACGACCTCTTCTTACCTTTCATTCACTCTGTTGTTAATTGCACAAGTAACCCATAATCGATATAAGACAACTGGAAGATACAGGTAAGCACAAATACAATATAAACCACTCTTTCCCTATCATCCACAGCCAGCTGCAGCAAGTAACTTAATACAGGAGGCTTCAAATGCCGTGCCTCCAGGGACCAAGAGGGCTTTGTAAATGGTGGAGCAGACTGAACAGTCCGGAGGCCAATGGGAGTACCCACTCTGTCTAAATGACCGGCTGCTCAGCTTCAGCAGGTGTATGGCTCCCTGTGGGAAAACTGGCCCAGTGAAGACAGGCCTCATGACTCTACAAGGTAACTGGAAAGCCAGATTTTTATATAGCAAAATCTTCCAGTTATAAAATGTTGACTTGGCCCAAGAACCACAAATCTGAGCCCTCCAGTGTGTATCCTTCCAGTCTTTTCTTTCTCTCCCATAAAGATGCATGTGCATGTGAGTGTATGTGTGCACAGCAGACACCTTCGAGAACATGGACCCAGTTCATAATGCCCGCTAACGACTGGCCCTGCCTCCCCACCCACCAAGGTGGGCGATCCCAGCACAGCCATGTTTTTCAATATGGTCCTGCCCTCTAGGATGCAGTGGGGTTGACAAGAGGGACCTTTCCCTGGGAATTTGTAATAAAGAACAAGACAGAGAGATGCAGTGTCACATTGGAGAGAGATGGAGCAGGGTATAGCCATGTCACCCACATGGGCAGGGAAAAGAGGGAACTGAGGGCTCTGTATGGGTTCTATCAGCAATTCTGTCAATGACTTGCTTTCCACTCCTTGTTCCAGCCCCTCGCTCAGGCCCGGCTGGTCCCTGAGACACTCGTTTCCTTATCATCCAGTCCCGCTTCTGGCCTGAGTTAGCGTGAGCTAGACCTCTGGCCCTCACAGCCAGAGTCCCAACATATGTAAGACACAAATCCATAACAGGACATAGGTAAGTATCTCACATAAATAACATGATATGCTTCCGAGTGACCTTCTGGTACCGTTCGCTGTCCCCTCACCCTCCTGAGGTGGCACCGTCTGCAGAGAAGGAAGGACAATACCTGCGTCGCTTATGCTTCTTGGAACTTTTCTTCTTCTTTTTCTTGACAGGTGATGGGCTATAGGATGGGGACCTGGCGGGGGAGGGGAGACATGCTTCAGAGAGAGGCTCTTAAAGGCCATGTTTTCGTATGGAAAATTTATGTTCTCATACGGAATCTCCTGATTTGTCAATGTTGACCACCCATGAAAACAATACACTTGCAGGTTAGAAAAAACTGTCGGCCGGGCTCAGTGGCTCAGCCTGTCATCCCAGCACTTTGGGAGGCTGAGGCGAGTAGATTGCCTGAGCCCACGAGCTCAAGACCCCCGGGGCAACTTGGCGAGACCTCATCTCTACAATAAATAAAAAAAAATTAGCCAGGTGCGGTAGCGCGCGCCTGTAGTTCCAGCTACTTGGAAGGCTGAGGCAAAAGGATCGTCGGAGCCCAGCAGGTCGAGGCTGCGGTGGCGGGGAGCGTGCCACTGCACTCCAGTCTGGGTGACAGAGTGAGACTCCAACTCAAAAAAAAAAAAAAAGAAAAAGAAAAAAAGAAAAAACTGTCTGCAGAGGGAAATGGCTGAGGAACAATTCGACCCTCAAGGAACCATTATGCTTGTTGGTTTCAAAGGAGCCCTTCCCAGTCCCTGGGCAAGGTCATGGCTCTTTCAGGAACATACATCAAGGATAATATCAGTACTGATGTTTGCTTGCATCAGTAAGCAATTAATATTTTTTAAAAATTCCTTTTTTTTGTAGTGGCCCTTAAAAAATTGTATTTTGTTACAGAGATGTAGGGTACAAGTAAGGATTGACTACAGAAGTAGGCTGCATGCAGGTGAACTTTGGGCCTCCAGCGGGCCCTTACTTTCCCTGGTTTGGGAACAGGTACCCCCTACCCTCTCATGTGTTACATGGCCCCTCCCACCTCCAGCAGTGCCCGGCAACTGCCAATCCCTCCCTTGTGCTAATGTGATTAATGTTCAGGTCTCACTTGGAGTAAGAATATTCGGTATTCAGTTCTTTGTTTATGTGATAGATCACTTAGTATGATGGTCTCCAGCAATGAATGCTTTTAATTTTAATTAATTTTGACAAGGTAATATATATAGTTACTTGTGTTCATAAGCATTATCTCATTTAATCTTCCCACACACTTTTCAGGTAAGTACAGTTGTTCCCCTCCCTATTTTGATTGAGAGAACGAGATTCAGAGAGGTGAAGTGAGCTACCCAAAGGCACACAGCTAAGAAGTGGATGAGCTGGAATTTAAATGGAAACTTCTCTGATCCCAGGGGCTTTGCTTTCAATCACAGCACCCCATAGCTGCCTTCCTGATCAGGTTGCAAAGGCTTGTTTCTGTCCATTGTTCTTCTTGCATGCTGTGGTCCTCTTCTCACAGTCTTTGGGTCTCTCCTCTGCCCCACCCTGTTGTTTCCCTGGTAAAACTGGGCCCCTGGAGGAGATCTCACCAGGTTGTAGCAGCATGGGTAGTGCCATCAAAGGGTCATCTGAAAAACCCTCGGTGATGACTAAGTCCATGGTGATGACTCAACACTGAGGCTCAAGTGACTCGAGTTCCAATCTTGACTCTACCACCAACTCACAGTCACCTTGGGCATGCCATGTCTCATCACCAGATCTCTTATTTTCCCACTGACAAAAGACCAGTGTTGAAATAGTTTGGAGGTTTCAAGCTCAACAGGATCCTTTCAGGTAACATAAATGAGTGAAGCAAGCTGAGTGGAAGACAGTAGGGAGTGGTAGGGACTGTGGTGAACCAGAGAACACCTGACTAGAGGGGGCAGGAGAAGCTACTTCCTAGATTAGCTGAGGGTCCTGTGTGGGAATATAGGCCTAGGCTTCCAGAGCACCTGCCTTTTCAATAGAAACCTCAAAAAATTTTGGTTTTCATATGGAATCTCCTGATTTGTAATCGTTGATACCAATTTAAAAAATACACTTTGCAGGTTAAAAAAAAAATCTGCAGAGGGAAATGGTTAAGAAACAATTTGACCCTCAAGGAATCGTAATGCTTGTCCTCAAACACATACTCTGTGGGTGTTTATTGAAAGAGTGAATCCTAATGCCTTCTGTTTCCTTCTTCAAAGTGTTCTCTAGCACACCGCTAAAATCAGAAAACTCAAGCCACTTGTCCCAATTCTATTTCCTACCCTACAGTGTCTGTAACTCAGAGTCTTCATCCACATTTCTCTCTGGGTCCTCTTTGGGCCTGTGCTTTTAGAATGAGGCCAAAGTGGTGTGGGTGAAACTATCCAGAAAACCTGGAGTCGAAGCCCGTCATCAGACACTGCCTCTGCTGCCCCCTGCAGGCTTCTATAAACACTGCCTCAGAGGTTTGGTGTTACTCTCAGCTTGCAGGGCCCTGGGTTAAGCTGGCCTCTTTGGGACTGGAACAACAGGCAAGCTTTTAGGCTAGTTAGTGGTGGTCTATAAACAAATCTAGAAATATTTTAAGTAGGAAAAGGAATTGCATTTAAGAAAGGCATAGGCCGGGCTCGGTGGCTCAGCCTGTAATCCCAGCGCTTTGGGAGGCCAAGGTGAGTGGATTGCCTGAGCCCACGGGTTCCAGACCTGCCTGGGCAACTTGGCGAGACCTCATCTCAACAACAAAATCAAACATTAGCCGGGCGTAGTGGCGCACGCCTGTGGTTCCAGCTACTTGGAAGGCTGAGGTGGAAGGATCGCAGGAGCCCAGCAGGTCGAGGCTGCGGTGGCCATGAGCGGCCACTGCACTTCAGTCTGGGTGACAGAGTGAGACTCCAACTCAAAAAAAAAAAAAAAAAGAAAGAAAGGCATAGGCTATAAAAGAGTAAATACCTGGCCAAAAAAATATAAAGTCCAATATCCTGGGCTCTTAACCAGGAATGTTGAGATAGCAGAACAAACTGAGAAGCCTGGCATCAAGTCCCTGTAGATTCTTTCGCCCCTTCTCTGAGCCTTTCTTTTCTCATCTTTAAAGTGGGGACAATAATACTTGGCTAGTAGATCATGTAAAAGAGATCATGGTGATCACCGTGCTTAGCATAGTCCTCTGCACCCTTGCCCTCAAAAATAATTCAGTGTTTCCGGTAAAGACTATACTTCCAATTGATTGACTGTTTACTATGAGCCAAATACTGTGACAGCTGCTTCCGTATCTATTTCCCGTCTACTTTTCACAAAACCCCAAGAGGTAAGGGTTATCACCATTTTGTAGAAGAGAAAACAGGCGCAGAGATGTGAAGAGACTCGTCCAAGGTCACATGGCTAGTTAAGCGGCAGGGAGGGATTTGAACCCCAAGAGGGAATCACTGTCTGACTTCGAAACCCATACTTTGTGTCTTTCCCCATCTCCCCCTGAGGGCCCTCACCTCCTTCTCTTCTTCCGGGTAGATTTCTTCTTTTTCTTCTTCCCCCTGGAGGAAGGCAGTGGCGTCAAGTCTTTGTCTCGGGAGGCACTGCCAAGGACAAAGAGGAGTGGGGTTGGAGTTAGAGAATCCAGGGCTCCCCAGTCCCCCAAGCAGAGCTGGTGCGGCTGGTGAAGGACCCAGTTCCTTGGAGGATCAAGGCCCCCATAGCCAATGCCTAATTACCACCTCATGGCTGATTCGGTCACACTTCAGATTAAATGCCTCAAATAAGGACTTAATGCCGACCTAATGAGACAGACGCTGTGCGTTACCCAAACACCAATTGATTATTTAAAACAGAGTTATAGAGGTTAACTACTCCTTAATAGATTTATTATTGAACTTGCAAATGGCTCGCCTTGGTAAATAAATCACTTTTTAAATAATTCATCTGCAATTCAGCCCTTTCCCTCCCCAATACATCGTGTCTGTAGTTCCTGCTGGAAATTTAATGGGAGGTGGAAGGTATATTAAACAGCAGCTGATTATTAAAAGTATGTTTGCCAAGGTCTAATGTAACGACATACATATCTTATATTGCCTCACGGAACCTCAAAAACCTCTGCTCTTCGAGAATAATTATTTCTTGTTCTATTAAATTCAAATGCTCAGGCTGCAGTTAAATGAAGTCAAGTTATCTCCTTTTATAATTGGGGCAGGCTCCAAGATTTTTTAAAAATGCTATCCCACGGTAAAGTGAGATGGTTTTAGATGAAATGCTGCTTGGGAATTGAAACATGCCAACCCAGTTGAAGCTCACTGGGAAAACATAACATTAATAATAATATTATTGTCATTATTTAGTAGTAACACCACTAGCATTGTTGCATTTATTATGTGCCAAGTGTTTTATATATTCTGATACTCATGAAAACACTTTGAAATTGGTATGATTCTTATTGTCGCATTTTATAGGTGAAGAAACGGAGGAAAGGCACAGAAAGTTTCATTAACTTGCCCAAGGCCACACAATTAGAAAGGGTCCAGGCTGACATTAGAATCAAGGCCTGTGTAATTCCTACCCTGAGATCTTTCTCACAAAACCAGTTTTCTTCTCAAACTTGGTGTAGCCAATCCTTTGGAAATTGGCCAACTTTTTACAGAGCATCATAAAATACTGCCATGCTTAATTCTATTTGAAGAATCTGGATCATTATGATAGTAGAAAGAACAATAAAGTGATTAGAATATATATTAAAGTCTCTGTATCTCCAATAAATAAAAATCATATAGCTATATCTTTAATGTTTTCAAGAGAGTCACTTTTAAGATAAACATAATAGAAATTAAGCACCCGGTTACTTAACTACACTTATATGTTATAAAGCACAAAACACAGTATTCATGTCCAGGAAGCAAACAGGGTGCTTATGTAAACATGGTGGGCAACTTCCAAATTTTTCTACAAAGAACACTTGACACGGAACAAAAGTCTAAAAAATATTTGCTGGGTGACCAAATGAGGGATGAATGAATGAAATAATTTAGCCTCTTGTTACATCATCTTGTTTCACAGAAATACTTCCCAAGGCAACAGCTGCCAGGAATTTGAGGGGGGAAAAATTAAGGGAGAGATACTCCAGAAAAAAAAAAATCTTTTAAAAGTGTGTCCTATAAAACGAGGAAAGGCCTATTGTTTCAGACAACTCCTCTAACTCCTGGAACCCTAGGGTCCCAGGGCAGTAAAGTTTGAGAACCACTGTTCCAGCCCCAGATTGAAGTAATGGGGCGAAACCGAGAAAGCCCTTGAACTCGGAGAGGTCTGAAATCTGTGAGGTGGGAATTATCAAGCCCCTCAACAAATCCCAAACGACTTTACACTTTACCCAGGTAGGTCTGAATTTCCTCTACCTTTTTCTTTCCCCTGCACCCAATCTCCTCAATGTGCTATTCTGGAGGGGCTGAGTAGTGGTTAAATACACCCTGGTTACCTGTGGGGGAATTAAGAGCCCAAAGCTCATTGTATGTCGTGGTTACATATGTGAGAGTCAAGTACCTGTGACTAAGTACGCAGTAGTTGAGCGTGCATTGGTTGGGTATGCAAGGGTTACATGGGCAGCAGTTAAGTGGTTAAATACGCAGCGGTTAAGTACACGTGGATGAAGTTTGCAGAGGTTAACTACGCAGTGGTGAAGTGCTCAGTGGCTCTGAATGTATACCGTGGTTAAACATGCAGTTTTTAGATATATAGTGGTTCAAAACACTGTGCTGAAATATGCAGAGGGTACATATGCTGTGGCGTCTGGAGCAGTAAGGGGTGCTGGCTCAGAAACGGACAAATCGAGATGCAAAGTACAGCTCTCTTACTTCCTGGCTCCGAGACCTCTCCTTTCTGTCACCCACAACAGTGCTCCCCAACCTTTCCGGCATCAGGGACCAGTTTTGTGGAAGACAATTCTTCCATGGATGGAGATTGGGGGGAAATCATAAAGTACCAGATTCCCGTAAGGAGCGCAACCCAGGTCCCTCGCATGTGCAGTTCACAATAGGGTTTGTGCTCCGTGGTGAATCTAAAGCTGATCTAATGCCCATGACCGCTCACCTCCTGGTGCGCTGCTGGGTTCCTAACAGGCCACGGACCGGTAGTGGTCCGTGGCCCGGGGTTTGGGGACCCCTGATCTGCAGGATGGGAATAAAATCTGTGTCCTGTTTGCTAACAGGAATAAAGAAGCTGACTTAGGTGATGTGCCCTGCTCTGTCACAAAATAAATGTGCAGTAAAACGAGCTTGTTATTATAATCATCATGCCTTTTATTACTGTGGTTGCTATTATTATCATCATTGTTTGTCATGTCAGAGGGTCAGTCACAGGTAAGAGAAGGGAGCAAGAGGCCCAGACACCGCACAAACAGAGTTGGTAATACAGCTTCGTTTTTCAGATTTTCACGCCTAGAACCTTCTATTTCAGTTTCAAAGGACTCTCACTAACATGTTTAAGGAATCCCTGTGTTCTAGGCTTGCTGCCAAGATCTGTACATGCCTAATCTAATTTAATCTTCATCTCAACCTTAAGAATTAGATGTCAATATTCCCATTTTGTAGTTATGAATGCCTGAGGTCCAGGAGGGAAAAGGGATGTGGCCAAGGTTGCTTAGTTAGTAAGTGGTACGGCCCAGATTTGAACACACAGACTCCTCTTTAGCCATCTAAGAGTTGATGTTTTAAATTAAATCACAAATGCCCTATGTATGCATTCAGTGAAAGAATCTAGACTCAAAAGGCTGCATGCTGCTTGACTCCATTTATAAGACACTGTGGAGAGTCAGTCTCCAAAATCCTGAGGACAGAGATAATATTCATGGTTACCGGGGCTACAGGTGGGAGGAGGGATTGACAACTACCAATGGTCAGGGGAGAATCTTTTCTAATCTTGATTTTGATGGCAACCATATGCTGCCAAAACCCACAAAACAGTACACTAAAAAGGACATTGAGCCTTATTTAAAAATTAAAAATGGCAAATTGTGGGGAAATTAGCTTTTTATCCCCCTTCTCTCTCCATCTTCCTCCACCTCTCGTGGAAACAACTTCCTTCCTGTTTCCTGGAGAGAGCGCTTTAGATCAGAGATTGAACTTCACTTCTCTAAGCTGATAGAACTTGACTGTTTCTCTCTCTGAAATCACAGCCTAACTCAAGACTGTAGCTGAACTGGCAGCCAAGGTAGAGGGACAGATTTCACCTGTGAAAGCTGCACCAGTTTCCCAAGCCACTTCCCCCAAATTCAGTAAATATGTCTCTTTAGAATCAGATTCTCCAGTACTCAAAGATGGGACAGGCTTTATATGTGTATGGTACAAAGTTGGAAAATAGAAGGCAGCAGATAGGTTGGCTTTTCATTAGCATCACGAGGATAATGCAGTGGGTTTTAGTCCAGGATTTAAGATTAGAGAGACTGGAATTCCAAACCTTACTCTGCCACTTATTGGCTGCCATATTTGGGGCGAGTCTCTTTACCTCTCTCAGTCACAATAAGATGCTGAATATACAATATTTTATATAAAATGCATGTACAGTGCTAGCTGTATATGTATGCTAACACGGTGTTTTTTATACATCAGGAGCTCAAAAAGTACTAACCGAAAAACTGAATTAAGGAACAAATCTAGAGACTGGAATTCAGGAGACAGGTCTGGGTTGAAATCATGATTTGGGAGTCAGTGGTTCATAGAGTCATTAAAATGAAAGAGGAACTCTATCAATTAGGTAGAAGTCAACAAACTGTGGCCAGCAGGCCAAATATGGTTTGCCTTTTGTTTTTTATAAATAAAGTTTTATTGGAACACAGCTACATCTTTTTGTTTGCATAATGTTTACTACTGTTTTTTGTTACAATGGCCGAGTTGAGTAGTTGTGACAGAAGCCACTGCATACACAAACTTAAAATATACACTCTTTAGTTCTGTACAGAAAACATTTATTAAACCCTGCACTACGGGTCTGAAAGAGTAACTTGCAAAAGAGAGAGGAGAGAAGAGACCAGAGAGGCAAATTTTATTTCTGTGCCCTCAACTTGAACTTCCCCATGGGACGGAAGAGAGGAAGAGGGGGCAGCATCTTACCTGCATGCTCTGGCAGGACCTGGCTCCCGACAGGCCTTGTCTCTCTCCCAGCTGCTAGTGCCCAAAACCTCGGTGGCCAGACGCTGACCCAACTTTTCTGAGGGTCCATCCTGATATGGGACTACGGTGGGGCTGCTCTGGGGCTCTGTCCTACAGGGAAAGAAATAAGGAGGCAAACGTGTTAGGATATACAGAGACATTCAGTGTTCATTAAATATTCATAGACTTCCTAATATTCCCAGCTTCCATTGCAGTTAGTTTGAGGCCATGAATTACCTTTGGCCAATGGTCTCCGAGCTGGAGTGAACATACATCATTTCTAGCTCAAAACAATCAAGATCTGTGTGCCTTCTCCAGCTCTCACCTCCTCTGTAAAAGTGACTTTAGAGACCACCTATTCTGAAACTATTTAATGGAGGAGAGATGCCTCAACCATTTCAGACTTTCCAAGAGAGAAAGTAATACCAAATAAACCAAAAGTAGGTTACATTACTCAGATTTAGGTCTATTTTGTTACTGCAGCATAGCTTATTCTGTTATGACTAAATCACAGGGTGATGCTGAGAATGAACATTTCACTTTTTTTCTTACGATATAATTGGGCTGGGTGTGGTGGCTCATGCCTGTATTCCCGACACTTTAAGAGGCCAGGGCAGGAGAACTGCTTGAGCCCAGGAGTTCAAGACAAGCCTGGGCAACATAGCAAGACCTTGCCTTTACAAAAAAAAAGTAATAAAAAAGTTAGTCAGGCATGGTGGTGCACACCTCTAGTCCCAGCTACTCAGGAGGCTTAATTGGGAGGATCTCATGAGCCTAGGAGGTCAAGGCAACAGTGAACCATGATCGTGCCACTGCACTCCAGCTGGGTGTCAAAACAAGACTCTGAACAACAATAACAACAACTATACAGATACATATATTTTATATATATGTATATATAAACAACTATACAGATACATATATTTTATATATGTATATATACATATATTTTATATATATGTATATATATCTGTATAGTTGTTGTATATATTTTATATATACATATATATATATGTATATATTTTATATATATATGTATATATAAAATATATTTTGGAGGCCAAAGCATAATGGAATTAGTGTAAACTCCCCTTGTCATTTCTGTTCCATTTCTCTGCCTTTTGTGTGTGCATGGACCACGTACACCTGAATTCTGACATTGTATTCAACATTGAGCATATAAGACCTGGGATCAGTCACTCAACACTTCTGAGTGGCAGTTTCCTCAATTATAAAATAGAGCATCACATCAGTCCATGTACTGCTGAGTTTTTGTGAAGATAAAATGAGATAATGTAAGTGAACAGAAAGGCATAGGTCTGTTAGTTTCCTTTGTTTTTATTTCCTTGTGAACCAAATTTTTAATCTGGTGTCCTTAACAAGTATGAAGCCACTTACGTGGGACAGCGGTTTCCACGATGGCCTAAAGTTCCTTCCTCTGCACTGGCATAGGCTCCAAATAATGCTGGGAAGTCACCTATGAGTCCCACCTCTATTGGAGTCCCCAAGAGGGAAAAGAACTGGCCTAGACACTCAGGCTCTGAAGAAGTTGTCACCCCAATTCCTGTCTCCTCATCAGGAAGCATCAGGAATTGGAGAGTCGCAGGTGTATGTGGTGCCACCCGGTGAACACACCTCCTTACTCACCCTGCCTTCAGACCCTGGGACAAGCACTGATCAAAGGCATTAGCATTTTTCATGCACCAGGCTCCTGCATCAGTGCACTGAGGTTGGTTTTAGCACTCAGGATGGGGCTTCTAGGAGAGCAAGCCAAGCTCAGTCAATATTGAAGGAAGGGCGGCAAAATTCATTCATCTCTGTCTGCTGCTTATCAGGTGCATCTTTCGAAGCAGAGCTGGGAGATACTGCAAGCCCAGGAGGGATGGAGATTCTAGTTAGGGCCTCCCAGACCTCCTCATTGCCAACTCTACACTTCCAAAACTCCCTTCTGTCCTGCTCAGCCTTCATTTTCCCTAAACCTCCCTACCCCTCTTCTCCCACTATGAGGGCTCCATTTCCCTCCTGTCTTTTATCCATATGGAATACTGTCCTGCCTGTGGTCGGACAACTCAAAGCTTGCAGTTTCTGCCTGTCTCCCAGCAAGGCTTGCCTTTCCCCATCCTTGTCCTGGTCTAGGCTAACCTGCATTCATTAACTTTAGTCTCCTGAGTGTTTATGATATGCCCAGGCCAGATTTAGGTGTGGAGTTGCAGTGAACAAGGCAGGGATGTCTCCTGTGATCATGGATTTTACACTCTAGATGTGGGAGCAGATAATAAACACATAAGCAAATACAAGTATGGCTTATTGAATGGTAATAAGTTATTGTGAAAATAAAGCAGCATACAAGTCTAGAAAAATGGGAGGAGGTAGCTGCTCTTTTGCATAAAGTAATCAAGGAAGGCCTTCCTGAGGAATAATGAGGGAGCAGAGACTTGAAAGATTCAAGACTAATCTTGAAGTTTGGGTGATTTAGAAAATGTTCGCTGATTCTTCAACACTCCTGTCATCAAAAGATCAAAATTTGGAACTTAATTTCTCTTCTCTTGAATATTGGATGGACTTAGTGTCTCACTTTTAATGAACAGAATGTGGTAGAAGTAGTCATGTGTGACTTTCAGGACTTGGCCACAAAAGCCAGCTGCTGCCTTGTTCTCTTGAACTGATTTTTCTGGGGAAAGCCAGGCACCATATTGTAAGGATACTCAGGAAGTCCTTTGGAGAGGCCCATGTGAAGAAGAACTGAGGCCTCCTGCCAACAGCCAGCACCGGCTTGCCAACCGTATAAGTGAGCCACCGTGGAAGTGAATTCTCCAGCTCCAGCTGAGTCTTCAGATGAGACTGCAGCCCTGGCTGACATCTGACTACAACCTCATGAGAGATAGTGAGCCAGAAGCCCCCAGTCAAACTTGTGACTCACAGAAGCTGTGAAACACAATAACTGCCTATTGTTGTTTCTAGCCACAAAGATTTGGGATAATTTGTTGCACAGTCATATGTAACTCCTCCATAGGTGTCAGTGGGAAGTGGGAAGTGTGCTCCAGGCAGAAGGAATAGCAAGCATATACAAGGAGCAGCAAGCAAGGGATAGAGTGCTAAGAGGTGAGATCAGACGTCAGGTCTTTGTATCTTATGGGAAGACCTTTGGGGTTTCTGTAGCTGAGGAGAGATGGGGTCTGGCTTATATTTTAGAAGGATCACTCTAGTGGCTGAGGGATACTAGACTAAAGGGAGAAAAGGGCAGAGACAGGGAGACTGGTCTAGGCTCAGATCAATTGATCTAGGATCAATTGTCTAGGCTCAGATCAGTGTAGTAGCAATCGAGGTGAAAAAAGGTAGTCAAAGTCTAACAAGCTTTGAAAGTAGCACCAAGATCATTTGTGGGAAGCAAGAGAGGAGGAGAAGTCAAGGATGTCTCCAAGGTTTTTAGCCAGAGAAACCGGAAAGATGGAATCAACATGGAAGAGATAAAGAAAATAGTGTAGGGAGCAAACTTTTGGGGAGATCTAGCCTGTTTTCTAGGGTATGATGGTCCCGTGGCTACCATAACTGCCACTCTTAATAATATATGTTATTGTCATTTAATCGTCTTCTCTCATGCTAGGCTATGAGCTCTTTGAGAGTAAGACTGTGTCTCACTACCCCAGGGCCAGCTGCTTAGTTAGTACTCAGCAAGATGTATTCAACAAATCAATGAAAGAACTAATGGATTGACGGAAGAGAATGTTTGTTTCAGAAAGTTAGAAGGGGCTTTTGAGAGGCTTTGGACTAATCCCTTCATGTTACAGTTGGTGAAAATGGAGACCCAGAGAGGGTGAATAATCAGGCCCATGTCTCAATCTATTCAAACTACTCAATCAATGTCTTCTCTATTCTACCTCATATCCCTTTTAGAAAAGTGATCAGTGAGTTTATTGATTTATGTGGATTGTTCACCAAAGCCTTGACACATAAGATATTCCATGTCCAAGGTGTTCACACATATGGCTGGCCGGCTGGTGCTGGCTGTTGGCAGGAGACCCTAGTTCTTCTTCACATGGGCTTCTCCCTGGGTCTCTCTATAGGACTGCTTGAGTGTCCTCACAGCATGGTGACTGGCTTCCCCCAGAACCATCACTCCAAGACAGCAAGGCAGAAGCTGCCTTTTGTGACCAAGTCTTGAAAGTTTATTATCACTATGTCAAGATGGAGACACATAAGAATGGAATTTTGAACTCTCTGGGGCATGATAGACAACCAAGACACAACTCTATAATGGGAGCAATCCCATGATAGGCAAAAACTAAGAGCAGATGTTGGGCATTTGGCAATGAATAAATACATGGTGAGCAGTGCTGGTGTGGGGTAGAAGGTCTCAGTGACTTGTCTAATGGAGGGAGCAGAGGCCTGAGTTATTTGAAGTGTAGGGGAAGCTGTGAGTGCCATTGCCAGAGCCCCAGTTCACAAGACGTAGGGTGAGGACAATGCCTCAGTCATCACTGCCAGCAACGGGGGCTCAGAATGAGAGATGGGAAAATCCTGATGGTGATCTGGTAAGGAAAGACACAACAGGGTTGCAGGAATTTGTGTAACTTTATGCTCTCTGGTGTGCTAGATGGTCCCTTTTCTTTAATAGAACTGGTTTCACCTTGCTGGTGTTGGGTACTCCACCTGGGATTTTGCAATAAAACAAACAGAAATATAATTAATTCTACCACGCAGACAGGCAGTGCTGAGGCGAGGAAGCAGGGAATCCTCCTTAATATAACATTTAGAATTATTTTTCAAAATGTTTCAACACTTTGCATCTTGGCTTTCTTAAAACTAAAAGAGACGCAGAGATCATGTTGTCCCGGGGATTCCCAAGCCTGGCACAGTATCAGAGGGCCCTGAGGAGCTTTGAAAAATACAGATTCCGGCTGGGCTCGGAGGCTGTCTGTCATCCCAGCACTTTGGGAGGCCGAGGCGAGAGGATTGCCTGAGCCCACGGTTTTGAGACCAGCCTGGGCAACTTGGTGAGACCTCCTCTCTACAATAAGTACAGAATTAGCCGGGCTTGGTAGTGCGTGCCTGTGGTTCTGACTACTTGGAAGGCTGAGGCAGAAGGATCGCCGGAGCCTAGCAGGTCGACGCTGGAATGGCCATGAGTGTGCCACTGCACTCCAGCCTGGGCGACAGAGTGAAACTCCAATTCAAAAAAAAAGAAAAGAAAAGAAAAGAAAAATACAGATTGCTAGCTGTAGTAAATCAGAGTCTCAAAGGAGGCTAGACCCAGGAATCTGCATCTTAAAGAAACATCCTGAGTAATTCAGCCTCCTGCAGGGGGAAGAATAAAATCCAAACTGGAGGGGAAAGTGCTAAAGCCGCTGAGATGGCTCAGAGAGATTCCTTTGCGAATCAGTTTTCAGCTATCAAGTGGCATCCACGCTTAAACAGGTGAAACATGATCAGCAAGTTGCTCGGATGGAAAAACTAGTTGGTTTGGTAGAAGAGCTGGAAGCCGACGAATGGCAGTTTAAGCCCATCGAGCAGCTGCTGGGGTTTACTCCCTCTTCAGGCTGAAACTGCCTGGATAATCACCACTGGGGCTCCACAAGTGCAGAGCCACAAAGGACTCTCCAGATTCCATAACTATCCAGAGGTTCACAGCTGCATGGCTGAATTGTTCATTCACATTCGTACTTGGTTTCTCTGTATCTGTTAACTGACAAAAAATACTTCAATGTGTGATCTTTCAGGGAAAAAAAAAAAATCCAAACTGATTGCCAGGCCTAAACGACTCATCATGATCTGACCTCCGCTCCTCTTTCAATCCCTCTCCTTCTTCTCTTTCTGTCTCGTACACTGCTGTAGCCACATGGCCTCCTTGCTGTTCCTTAAGTGGGTCATTTTCCTGCCTCAGGACCTTGCTTTTGCTGTTCCTCTACCTGGCATGCTGTTCCTCCAGGTCTCTGTATGGCCAGCTCTTTCTCCTCATTCAAGTGTCACCTTCTCAGAGAGACTCTCCCTGACCCCCTTCTCTTGTCTTGTTCCCTCTTCACCTGTGATGGGAATCCCAGTGGCCTGCGGTGTCTTTCTTCATCACGTTTGTCATGATTTGAAATGATTAGTTTACATGTCTATTCACCAACCAATTGTCTTCTGCACTAGAAAGGAAGCTTCCTGAGAGGGGGAAAGAGTTTCTTTTCTCACCCCTGTTTCCCTTGAGATACAGTGCCTGACAGAATATAGCTTTTGGCTCAATGAACATTTGTTGAATGAATGAACAAATACACAGATGGATGCGCAAAGGAATTCCGATGACTGATCCCATGTGGGAACCACAGATCAGACTCAAACTCTCCTTACAAATAAAGAAGCAGAGGTCCTGGGAGGAGAACGTGTCCAAGGTCGCTCAGCACTTTTCTTTTCTTTTTTTTTTTTTCTTGAGTTGGAGTCTCACTCTATCGCCCAGACTGGAGTGCAGTGGCACGCTCCCAGCCACCGCAGCCTCAACTTGCTGGACTCCGGCGATCCTTCCACCTCAGCCTTCCAAGTAGCTGGAACTACGGGCGCACGCTACCACGCCCAGCTAATTTTTGATGTATCGTAGAGACGAGGTCTCACCAAGTTGCCTGGGTGGGTCTCGAACCCGTGGGCTCAGGCAATCTACTCACCTCAGCCTCCCAAAGTGCTGGGATTACAGGCTGAGCCACTGAGCCTGGCCCGCTCAGCACTTTTCAGTGGAATCGTATCTCAGCCAGTCCTCATCCCTCCAGACCCCACCCATCTCCCTTCCCTACCTCGGGCTTCTCATCCTTACAGGGGATTAAGGAAAATTCTGTGTTCTGTCTTTGCCGAGGAGTACCGGCAGGTGCTTCATTTCCCTCCGATGTTGCATTTTTAAAAATTCTTAAAAGAAGGTGAGATCTTTAGGGGACAGCTAAAACAGTGGAGTCAAGGGCCAGCACACTCCACGTCAAGAGGGAGAGTGCCGGATTCCTCAGGGCTCCTGGCTCCCTTCCTGCTAATCAGCGACCCAGAGCTTGGATGCTGCTTTCGTAGTCATGGCAACCGGCAGATTCTAAGGCTCAGATAAGAGTCAGAGCCGGCTTGGTAGCTCAGCCTGTAATCCCACGCCTTTGGGAGGCTGAGGTGAGTGGATTGCCTAAGCCCGCGGGTTCGAGACCCGCCTGGGCAACTTGGCGAGACCTTATCTCTACAACAAATCAAAAAAATTAGCCGGGTGTGGTAGCGCACACCTGTAATTCCGGCTACTCGGAAGGTTGAGGCGGAAGGATCGCCAGAGCCCAGCAGGTGGAGGCTGCGGTGGCCGGAAGCGGCCACCGCACTCCAGTCTGGGCGACAATGTGAGACTCCAACTCAAAAAAAAAAAAGAATCAGGGCTGAACTCTCTGCAAAACTCCTCAAGACTCCGCTTCCCTGCTTCCCATCAAAGCATGGCTCACCTAGCTGATCTGCCAGCTGCTCGCAACAAAGTGCTCGTTTGGGACTGAGTTGGGGACAGATCCTGGTGCCCCAAGCACTAGATTGAGTTCAACGCTGTTTGGGAATCAGAGACAAACAATGGTGGAGAGAAGGGCCGCGGATCCAGCCCACCTCTGTGCAGAGTTGGGGAGACTGAGAGCCCAAGAGGCAAGAGAACTTACCCAAGACAAACAGGGACTCACATCCTAGCTCTGACTAGAATTGTGGATTTGTGACTCCCAGTCCAGTGCTCTTTTCATGGCATTTGATCATAACAGCAACTAGCATTTATCAAGCACCTACTGCATGCCGGACACTAAGCACTTCTTACTCATTGTCTTATTGAAACTTCAAAAAAAAAAAAAAAAAAAGAACCACAGACAGGTGTTTTCATCTTCACTGTTATGAAGAAATTAAGACCCCAGGATATTACATGGCAAGAGCACCAGCTGCCCTGCCTGTTTATAAGAATCAACTGAGAAAAAGATGGAGAGAAATCTGGAAAACACTTTGAAAACAGAAGGAAGGGATAAGTGGGGGCACAAAGCAAATCTTGGTAATTTCACTGTAAGGCAGGCGGGACCGGCCTTGTGGGTTTGGAAAGGATCTGAATCTCTAAGTTTGGCCCGAGTCCCATATTCACAAACAGAAATGGCACTTGGCCATGAGATTGGGGAATCCCCGACACTTACTTTCTCCATCCGGCTAATGGCTCCTCCTGTGCAGAGAGGACTTTCTAGACCAGTGTCTCAGTGGATGCCTGTCACCCTCTGTAGGGCATGTAGCATGGTGAACCTCCCTCCCTTGCATAGCTGAGGGCATGGGAGCCGGGAGAGTTGAAGGAACGTGCCTCCATCAAGGGCTCATGCCCCAGGTCCTTATTCTACACATGCAGCCTGGGCTGCGAATGATCCGTCTGTCCTCGCTCTTGCCAGCCCCCCGGTCTGTCCATTTCCACAGAGGTTGGAGGTCTAGACTCTCATGCTCATGAGCCTACCAGAAAGTCCAGCACTCATCAAGGAGCTGACCCAGTCCCAGGGACTAGATGGATTGGTCCAATTTGTGCCTTGGCTTCTGGGACTTCCGTCTGGGCTGTGTTAATATTCCGGCCTGAAGTCTTGGCACTCCAAGTCCTTTTCAAGTTTAATCTAGTTAATTAAGCCTGGTTGGGGGTAATCTGCAGAAGCTGTGACCCTGTGAGCTTTGCCATCGTGGCTGGAAAAAGCATCAGAGCTTGGAGGGAAAACTGGGGTTGCCACAGAGCTACTGTGGGAGATGTCACATGGATGCAGGAATAGCAATGCTCACTTTAGTAGAAGCTGAATGAAAAATAAGAGACACTTTGAGCCTGGCATTTTTCTCATTGTTTAATTCATTATTCAACCATTGTTTACTTAACACCTACTTAGTATCAGATTTCAAGGATCCTCAAAGTAACCAAGACTGGTTTTTGCCCTCAAGGAATTCTTACCCTGGAAGGGAAGAAAGATCCCGAAACTGGGAATTACAATGTGTTATATAATAAGTTTCCTGATAGAGAGAAGCTTAGGGAGTTATGGAACCACAGAAAGAGCACCTTACTCAGCCTGGGGAGTGTGGGTAGGTGGTCACAGCATATTTCCTAAAGGATGAAGGGAAATTGGTCAGGAAAGTGGATGCAAAAAGAAATAGTATGTGCAATGGCTGGCACCAAGAGATAGCAGTGGATCTTCACGTAACTGCAGAGGATGCAGTAAGTTGGAACAGTGGGGGTGGAGGGTGGAAGGCAAGCATTGAGATTAGGAAGGGAGACAGGAGCTGGATCCTTCAGGGCCTTGTGGACAGGTGTTTTCCAAGCCTTGCTGTGCACATGGGGTACCTGGGGGGGCTCCTTAGACAGCAGAGATGCTGATTCAATAAGTCGGGGTGAGGGCTTGAGCTTCTGCATTTCTAGTCAATACCTAGGTGCCGATGCTGCATGATCCATACTTTGAATAAGTAGCCAGATTGTAGATTCTACAAAGAACTTGGACTTGATCCCGAGGGCTGAGCTACAGACGAGAACAACCCTCTACCACACTGTCTCCTCAGGCAACTGATGGGATTGGTTTAATTCAGTTCTCTGGGCTGAAAGCACATGTGTGAGTGTATGAACATGTGTATGTGTTTGTGTGGGTGGGTGTAAACACTCTTGTATATCAGTAATTGCCCAGTTCTAGAGTTCAGGTCAAAGGACAAAAGAACCATCTGGAGAAAAATCAGTTCAGCATTTCTTGCCCAGCTCAGTCAAGCAGGTCAGGCTCCCAACCTGCCTGGGTTTTGAACTCTCATCAGAGAACATATCCATCCACGGCCCTCCAATCAACCCCCAATCCTCTCAGTCATTTCTCCCTCTACAGGCTGGCCTGTCGATTGCCTATTTGCTTCGTGAGAGATTAAACTGCTGAGAAGAGGTTTAGATTTGACTGTTGGGACTGTCTGAAATGCAGGCTGCTCCCAACCTGGGAATGGGCTGGATTCCAAAATGTCATGGTTTTCCACTTGAACAGGTTGTGAAAGATAATTAGGTGACACTGGGAAAGCGTACGAGGCCTGGAGTTTTACTGACCAGGGTTCAAGCCCTGGTTTTGCCCGGCTGTGTGACCACAGGTAGGAATAACATCCCTCCCTGCAGCCCAGGGCTCCCTCAGGTTCTTCTAATCTGCTGGAATTGCAAGCAGGGTTTGGATTTTTCTGGGGGTGAGTGAGTTGCTAATTATATTTTCTTGCCACGGGAGGGACAGTGCCTGGTGAATCCCTTCTGGGCATCATTACAGCCACTCCTGGAAGAGGGACTAAGCTAGCAAGAATCTGTCAGGAAGAAGGAAGAAGCTCTCAGCCTAAGAAGAAACCCTCAACCAGGGCATGAGGAGCCTTGGTACAAGACGTGGGAGGGTGAAAGTGGTCCCATGAGATGCTGCCAGGGACCGTTCACTTATTCTTCACTCAACATGTATTTATTGAGCACCTACTATGTGCAGGCATGGGAAAAAAGACAGAAAATAAATCCCTGCCTGGTGGAGCTCGCAGTCTCCAGGTGGAGGGAGGAGGAGAGCAGAAAATAAACACAATTAACTGGTAAATATTAAAGGCAATGAGTGCTGTAGGAAAAAAGACACCGAGCAGAATAAGGAAGATGGAATGCTACTGGGAGAGGGTTGTGGTTTTAAATGGGGTGATCACAGGAATCCTGAGCAAAGTGACATTTGAGCAAAGACTTGAAAGTGATGACAGTGAGCTGTGGGCATGCCTGGGAGGACATAACAGGCAGAGATTCCAGTTAGTGCAAAGGCCCTGAGGTAGGAACATACTAGGTGCACTGAAGAATAGCAGAGTGGCTGGAACTGAAAGAGCAAGAAGGAGAATCATAGGAGGTGAAGTCAGAGAGGTAACAAGGGGCCAGGTGATGGGTATCTGGTGGGCTATTGCAAGGACTTGACTCTTTCCTCTTGGTAAGATGAGAAGTCACTGGAGGGTTCTGAGTAGAGAGAGACATGATCTGACTCAGGTTTTAAAGACTCTCTCTGGCATTGTGTTGAGCGTATATAGCAAGGGAGTTGGAATAGATGCAAGAAGACCAATGAAGAAGTGACTCAAAAGTCCACAGGATTGAAGATGGCGGCCGGGGTCCATGTTTCCACTGCAGTAGTGGTGAGAAGGGGTCAGATTCTGGGCAGACATTAAAGGCAGAATCAACAGGGTTTTTGCATGGATTGGGCTATGGAGTGAGAAAGAGAGAGGTCAAGGATGACTCCAAGAGTTATGGTCTGAGCATCTGGAAGGATGTGGCTGCCAATTACAGAACTGGGCACAACTACAGGTGGAGAAGGGTGTTTTGAAAGCATCCTTTGGAGCTTGGTTTTGGACATGCTGGTTTTGAGATGCCAATTGGGCATCCATGTGGAGGTGGCAGGTGGGCAGCTGGGTAGATGGGCCTGGAGTTCAGGGAAGAGATCAGAGCTGGAGACATGCATTTGAGAGATGTTAGCATTTAGGCAGTGTTTAAAGGCAGGGGAATGATTCTTCCAGGAGAAGGATAGGGCACCTGGCTAGATTTAGGGAAGAAGTTGGGGAGGGAGGTAAGCTCCAATGACATTGTACCCATGGGGTTTCGGAATACCAAGATGGCTCAATAGAAGTGCCCTGGCCTGGTGGACTTGCTCTTAAAATATACTCAGAAAGTGCCTGACACTTTCAAGTCATTTATTTAGATGTAGGGATGCATTTATTACTTTTGAATTAATTCATTCATTCATTCCTCAGCTATTTCTCACTCATCTGCTAAGTGTCATTTCACTTCCAATGGAAAGTCATTTCAAGATGACCCAGACGTGCGTCCCTCTCTCAATTTCATGGTCCAGAGCAAGAGATGCACCTGGTACATCTGAAACTCTTGCATAGGAGTGACAGTGGCCTGAGAAAGAGGCATCCTGCATGGGAAGAAGGCACGTCTGCCTCCAGGAGGTAGAGCCAGCTATATGGAGAAGGATGTTACTGATCTGGGAGGGTTGGCAGAGCTCAGTAATTAGGCCCATCGGATAGACTCGGTCTGGCTGCTCCCCAGCTGGGTGACCTCAGGCAAGTCCCTTTACCTCTCTGGTGAAATCACAAGTTGCATTCCCCTCACAGGGCTATTGCGAGGACGAGCCTGCACTGAGGCATGTCCAGCACTTAGTACCTGGCACATGGTGGCACTTTAAATATCAGCCACCCTTTTCAGAGACAGACCACACCGATCTCCAGCCTCACTTACAAAGCGTGCCTCTGGGGATCCACTCACTGTGATTCCAATCGCCTTTCCCCAAGCAGCCCAAGGCAAGGGATTCTGGGAAGGGGAGGGGTGAGGAGGTTGGAGTGCCCTTGAGGCTCCCATGAGATCTTCCTGCACCAGGGCCCTGGCTTCTCATCACCAAGCTGAGTGTCTACATCAGGACCTGGAAACGGCCTGTTTGCATCCCCTGCTGCATCTGGCTTTCCTTCTTTCGGTAGTCCAGGGATGAATGTGTCTCTCCCTCCCTGCAGTCACCCACTGGCCCCTTTTATCAGCTACAACTGTGGACAAGCGGCTTCTGAGAGGATGGCTCAGTTAGGATGTTTGCTCCCACAGACACACACTCATACTGGAGGGTTGGGAGAAAATTCCTAACAAGGAGAGAGTGAGTGCCGCTGAAATCTGCAGAAAGGACAGACCAGACAAGTCACAAATCTCCATGGCAGGCGGTGAGCTCCTGAGGTCTGGGCTCGTTAGTTTTAAAATAACACAGCAAGAAGTGAGATAAAGGGCTTCAGTGGGAGAAACTGTCAGACAACTCGCCTCACACTGCTGGAGCCACCAGAGGGGTCTCCTTGCTCTCCTCCTGGGTTACAGAAATGGACACTGCTGGCTTGGCCAGTGACTGTATTGCCAGACCACAGGGTCAGAACTTATCGGAGCTGGGCCAGCCCTTGGAGGGCAGAGTCCAAGCCTGGAGAACCTACAGTGCTACACTCTAGGGCACTTGGCTAGTGAGGGCCTGAACAAGGACATCAGCTCTGTCTGTCTGCAGTTGTAGTGGATGCTATTGGCGAATCCTAGATCCTCTTTCCCAGACTGGTGGGAAACATCTCATGGACATCCCCTTCTAGAAGGTTATGCCCACCACTCGGGCGAGGGCAGCCCAAAGCCAATGACTAACTGACATAAGAGTAGAAAGGCTACTTGGAAGGCTGAGGTGGAAGGATCGCCTGAGCCCAGCAGGTTGAGGCTGCGGTGGCCGTGAGCGTGCCACTGCACTCTAGCCAGGGCAACAGAGTGAGACTCCAACTCAAAAGAAAAGAAAAAAAAAAAAAGAAAGAAAAAAGAAAAAAGGAAGGGTAGGATCTTTGCTTCAAGGTAGGACCAATTCTAATGTGGAATTTACACTCCAGAGCTCCCCCTAGAATCAGGCGAAGGCTTGACCCCACTTGAAACCACGTCTTTCCTTAGCTTTCTCCTATGCCCCATTCTGCGTCTTCACCCCCTTCTCTCCTTCCTCAATAAGTCATGTGCACCCAAATCCTTATCTTAAGCTTTCTTTCTTGTGAATTCCATCTAAGACCCAGACCCAGACCATGTTTTTCTCTATCAGACTACTAAATGGTTAAGTAATGTATTGTCTGGTTTCCGGCAGGCACAGGTTTGAATCTCTGCTTTGCTACTTCTTGGCTGTGTGACCCACAGGAAGTTCTTTAACAATATCAAGACTCAGTTTTCCCGCCTGAGGATGGGAAACGTTGACAGAGATATTAATATCTTCCGCTTCATAAGGTGGTTGTGAAATGCTTAGCACGTTTCCCAGATGCCTAATAAATGCCCATTTTATCTTTTATTTGTTGATGGTGATGATGATGTTGATGGTAATGGCAAGATAAACAAAGAGATGGCCCTGTACAGCCAATCAGCACAGAGCTCTTAGAAGACTCAATTCTTGCAGCTCCAGCACCAATCCTCAGCGAGCTCTCAAACCCACCCTTTGCGTTCACCCTCTTTTAGGCTTCTCCCAGAGGCTCCATTCTTTGCCATTATCATTCTTCTCTGACAAAGGATTCCCTGTGGGAGAGAGAGGCTCTCTGGAGAGAAGAGACGTCTGGCTTGCCACAGAAGTGGCCATTTCTCAATGCCAGCCCAGGCATCCAGCTGTCCCACCTGTAGGAAATGCCTCCTCCACAGTGAGTCTGAATAAGGAGTTGATAGGAAAGGTCTGTCCCTCCGTTGGGACTTTTATCTGCCTTTTAAAAGTCAAACCCATTACCTCGGGATTGTGGGTTTATTAGAAAGCTTTATCTTTATTAGGTAGTCAGCTCCCACCAATTTTGATGGGTTCCCCTTGGCCGTGAGAGGACTTAGGGTGGAGGGGTGGGTGGTGGCAGCACAGCCAAGGATGGCTTGGGACAGCTCCCTCCCGACCACATGGGCAGAGGTCCCTTTAAACTGCATGGCTTCTCTGTTGACTTGAGGCGAGGACTGAACAGCCAGGGGCCCCCAGGAGCTTTGGAATCAGGCAGACTTGAGCTTGTAAGCTGATTCTGCCGTTTTCAAGCTGTGATCTCGGGCGAGTCACTTCATCGCTCTTCTGCAGAACAGGGATAATGATAGTGTCCCAATGGTGAAGATGATGCACGCCAAGGGCTTAACACCATTTCTGGTGCAGAGTGAGCGCTTCATCAATGCTGGCTGTCATTGTGATTGTAATCATTCATTGTCGGTAGCCTTTGGGACCCAGTCTCCCAACCTCTTTGTCTTTGCTCAGGCTGATCCCTCTGCCCAGAGTGCCTTCTCTGCAGCAGAAGGCTGACTTGTCCTTCAAGGCTCAGCTCAACCATCATACTCTCCTCCTTCTAGCTTCCCACTTCCCTTCCCCAGTAGGAATACACTCTTTACTGTACCATGCTCCAGCGTGTCTTTGTAAATTTCTCCAAGATATCGCTGCATGGCCTTGGGCAAGGTCCCTCACCTATTTAAGCCTCAGTTTTCTCATTCCCAAAATGGGGATACTAATGTCTTACATACCGGGGTCGTTGTGGAAAATATATAGTAGGTCAAGCATACTGTCTTATTGTTGTAATTGTAATAACAATTGTAATCAAAAGAGGTCGGTAGCTCCAATGCAAGAAATAATTTCTTCTTGGTAAGAAGCCCTGTGGATTTTTCTCCAGTCATCTTTGAGGAGGGCATGGCTTTCATTTCACCTGGAATGGTTTGGTGAATCTTGAATCAGGGGACTGGCCTTGGTGACCTCTGATGAGCCTGTCCAATTCCATGATTTTTGTGAGTCAGATTTTACTCTGGGCCGAAGGCACCTTTTTAATCTCTTTCTGAAAACAATGGGTGGGGGTGGCATAGTGGGACCCAAAACTTGCCAGTGTGGCCTATTAGCCCCCAATCTAAGGATAAGAGTTGTCTCCCAGAACAGCGACTAAGTTCACAGGCTGAAGCACGGGTGTGCCAACTTCTCCAACTCACTGTATTAGAGAAAAGGGACCTCACATTTATTGAGCACCTACTATGTGCCAAGCACCTCATCGACGTTGAAGACCCATGATCTCATGTAAGTCCCATGGCAAGCTCTTTGGGGTGGGTATTGTAAGTATTGTTTTTGGATGAGAAAACAGAGGGCCAGAGAGGTATGGCGACTTGCCTAAGGACACACAGTGAGAAAGTGAGGGAGCCCAGAGTTCTCAGGGAACTGCATACCTGGCCTCCAGACTGAGCATGCCTCCACAATCCAGACAGACTGTGTCTACACAGCTTTCGGTGCAATCCTGTCCCTTTGCACTGCTGACCATGTCCCCGCCTCCCCCATGCTGACTGGTGTTCCATCTTCTCCCTATTTCCTCACCTAGTTCCCAGGCTGCCGTCTGCACAGTCTATTGACTGAGACACTCAATCAATCAGCCAGCCTGCTCCGACAGCTAAAAAACACCCCGTCCACCAATTTTCCCTCCAGCGCCTTTCCGAGGACCATGAAACCTCACTAATTTGGAATTTGCAATGATTTCTGACACAGAACCCGCATTCCTCATTCCGGTAAAAAAATGTCTGAATGAGATGTCATTACATGGACCCCTGGGAGCTTCTGAGCCAGGCCCTAGCAGCCAAACAACCCTGTTTCCATTCCTTTCCTCCTTGTTCCCCTCCTGGCTTCTCTCACCTGCATCCACCTCTGTGTTGATCATGACTGACCGCACCATTATCAGTGCTACGGCGGATGTTCTCGGAGCACCAGCTGTGTGCTGGGCACTGTTGTAAGTGCTTTGCCTGTGTTTGACCTTGCAATCTTCCCCACAATTATCAGAGGCTGTAATTGTCAATGCCATTTTACCAACAAAGAAGCTGAGGTCGGAGGAGATCCAGCGAATAGAGGCTCATCGGTTACGGCTAGGGTGGCCCTCTAGTCCGTTATCCAAACAGGAAAGCTCTGGGGGAGCAAAGGGTGCTGACGGTAAGTGCCCAGGTGTGTGTGGCCCTCCTGGGCATCTCTCTTTCCTCCCATTTTATCAACAAAGAAACTGAGGTCAGAGGACATCCTGCTAACAGGTGGTAGAGATGGAATTCAAACCCAGGCAATCTGGCTCCAGAGTCCATGGGTCCATGGTCTTACCCTTCTACCATAGTATATCTTCTGGGCTGGGCAGCAGGGGGACCACCTGTTAATCCTCCAAGCCCAGTACCGCCTCCCACTTTGGGCCTTTGAGAGCATTCTGCGAAAAGCAAGAACGCTTCATGTCTGTCCAGAGCTGTGTGGCAGAGTCAGAGACGGGCACTTGGTAGAAAAGTTGCCTCCAGACTTCAGTCCCAATGGACACTACTGAGTGGGAGGCATGGGACCTTCCAAAGAAACCAGTGGCAAGGACCTTCTCTGGGTTCAAACTCCTGTTTGCGAGTGTTGGCTGCCTCTAGAGAAGCACCACCCAACCAGAGCTCTGGATTCTCCCAGTAGCTATTTTGCTCAATGCCAATGGTAGCGATGAGAAACACACAACCAGAAAGCTGTTTGCCTCCCCCCATTTTCCTGTGAAGAGGCCTCTTCTTCTGCATAAACCCAGTGTGGGCTTGCCTTTGTGGATGGGCAGGAGGGCATCCTCCTTTTCATAGCAGGAAATATCAACCACTTGGGTTGCTCTGGCATGGGGTTTGCGTAGACGAGAAAGACTGTACCACTCAGAAAAGTCCATGGACATGGCTTGATTCTATCAATTACTTATCTGTCTGGTTAGATGAAGACAGAGCTTTGGTTCCTGGTACATATCTCAGTCCCTGGTGGTAGGGTCTGAGGCCTGAGACGAGGGTTAGGGACAGGATGGAAATGACCTTTGGACTAACCAGACATCCCTCAGCCCTCATGAAACCACCTCCTGAGAAACTACATGTTCACGGCCATGTTCTTCCTTGTGTCCAGTTAAGACTGTTCTAATGGGCATAGAGGATCTATCTAGATATGTGTGTATAAGGGAGGTGGAGCCTGGTCCCAGATGTTCCCAACTTCCAGATGTGTCATAGAGGCAGGAGAGTTACGTCTAGGGTGACGATATAACCCCCTGTCCAAACTGAGGCACTTTGGGAACAAAGGGGGCACTGATAGTCAGTGCCCGGATGCGTGTGGCCCTCCTGGCCACCTCCCTTTCCTGACCTTAAGACTTGAGTATCCAGTTGGCTCTTGGACCCCACCTCATGGAAGTTCCCCTGGCACCTCAAGCGTACCGTGTCCAAACCCTGATGTGTCAGTCTCACCACCAGGGTCCCCTAGCTCTACCCACTGGTGTCTCATCCAAGTAGCAACCTGGCCACCAACCTGGATTCTCTCTCTCGCCCTCACATCCACCTCCTCAGTGAATCTTGCCCATTCTGACTCCAAAGTCTCTCAGTCTTTGCTTCCTGCCCTCCGTCTCCACTGCCACCTCTTGGTCCCACCTCTCACCCCGAGGACCGTGGCGGCCTCCAGAATAGGGTCCTGCCTTCACCCGGACCCTGCCCAGCCTGCTATCCATGCAGGAGGCAGAGTTGTCTTTCCAAAACTCAGATCACAGCATGTCACTCCCTTCCACAGATCCCTGAGAAGCGAGCCCAGGCATCTCATGGTGGTTCTCGCCGGTCTTCAAGTTCTGGCTCCAGGCTGACCTCCCAGGTTTGTCATCCTTGGCAGCTTCTCACCTACTGTGCTCACACATCCAAAGGCCTCTCGGGGCCCCGTGCAGCCCCTGCATCTTGGCATGCTTTACTCTCCCTGCCGGATGCAGTGGAGTGTGGAACTCAAGGGCATGGCCTGGAGCCAGACTGCCGTGTTCAAACCCTGGTTCTGCTGCTCTGTGACTTTGAGTTATTGCCTTCACCTCTCTGGTCTCCAGTTCTTCATCCGTAAGACGGGGGTAACAATATGCCTACTTCATAGGGTTGTCACTAGAATGAATAGTGAGTATATGTAGATCTATTGGAATGGAGTCTGGAGTAGTAAGTACTCTGTGTTTGCTAATTAAGAAACAGCATCATTCACCTTGCCTACTTCCACTTGACCCATTCTTGTTTATTTTTCAGATGTCACCTCTTCCAGGAAGCCTTCCCTGACTACTAGGCCTGTTGTGTCCCTCCTCTATGTGCATCATCCCTCTCCATTTCAGTGGTCTTTTTAATTCTCTGTTTTCCCCCACCAGACTGAGCACTTTGGGGCAGAGCCCGAGACTTCCGCCTCGTATCCTCAGCACCTAAGAAAACAACAGGCCCGCAACGTGTCTTCAGGAAATAATCCATTGAATGTGAGAACTGACCATAGAAATCAAGTCAACAAGGGAGAGGCTAGCTGAGGGGGCAGGCAGCAGATGGCCGTGTGTCTCACTGTCAACGCGGCTATCCACGGTCCTCTGGGGACCGCCTCTGAATCCCAGGACACTGGCATCCATAATAGATGTTTCTCCAGCATGGGCAGGTGTTGAAGGGCAGATGGGTTTCCCCTGAGGACGCTGCACAAGGAAATGGTGCGTGACTGTCCCCTGGCTTCCTGCAACCTTGTCCAGGTATTCGCCTGCCTCCCCCTTCCACCTTCCATAAGACGTAGCTCCTCGGCTCCAGGAGGTGCAAACAGAATCCCTCTGCTTGGTGTTCAGGGGTCCCTGGTCCCACCACCCTCCCTCTTCTCTCCTCCCGATACCTCTCTGCCCACCGCCCGTCCCCCCACATGCCATTCAGGCTCTTTGAACTCAGAGGCCTGGGTTCAGTTCCCAGCTTTGCCATGTCCACGTGATGTGGCCTCAGGAAAATGATCTCACCTCTCTGTGCCTTGGTTTCTGCCCCTGTAAGATGGAAAATGTAACAGTGCCTGCTTCACCGGATGGTGGTGAGGATTCGGTGCGGTGATGCATTTTGGGATGTGCATGGCTGATGGCCAGAGCTCAATGACACCTTTCAAGACTTTAAAAATAATGATTCCAGTCTGGGCATGGTGGTAGACACCTATAATCCCAGCACTTGGGGGGGCCGAGGTGAGAGAATTGCTTGAGTCTGGGAGTTGGAGACCAGTCTGAGTAACACAGTGAGACCTTGTCTCTACTAAAAAATTTTAAAAAATCGGTTGGGCATGGTGGTGTGCACCTGTAGTCCCAGCAACTTGGGAGGCTGAGGTGTGAGAATTACCTGAGCCCAGGAGATCGAGGCTGAGGTGAGCCACGATCGTGCCACTGCACTCACTCCAGCCGGGGCAACAGAGTGAGACCCCGGCATTATAATAACAGTAACAGTAATTCTAAATTCCCCACCTTGTCCATGCTGTTCTGCCACTTCTGATGCCTTCTCCCTATGTCTTTGTGTAGCAAGTCCTACTGGTCGGACCTCCTCAATGTGTCCAGACGTCCCTAGCACAGATCTAGGCTCGCTGGAGGCACCTGGCAATGTTCTGGACAGCTGCACTGCCAGCTCAACTCTGAGCTCAGTAGGTCTGAGAGTCCCTTTTCAGAAGCATCCACTGACCAGCAAATGTCTCTGGTCCTCTTGGGAGTAGGACCATTCCCTTATATTCAGTCTTCGAGATGAGGATTCAGGGGCAAGTCATTTATTTGTGATGTGATCCTAGGGTGCTCTCTGGTAGGGGACGGGGCACAGGGAAGAAAGCCAGTTACCGCTGTGGGTGACTGGAGCTGAATCCCGCTGGGGAATCCTGGAAACCTGGAGACCTCAGAGTTTTCCCACCTGAACACCGGGAAGCGGAGATATTTATTCACCAACTCCCATCATTCATGAGTTGAAGCCTGCTCCAAAGGGACATGAATTCCTGCCTCGTGTGTGTGGCAGGAGTCAGAGAAGATTTCCTGGAAGAGGTGACATCTAAGTGGAAATCTGAAAAATGGACAGGGGGCGGTCACGTGGAAGGGGGCACAGTGAAAATGCTTGATGACCAGAGAGAACCCTCAGGTCAAGAGTCACAGTTGTCATCAGCTGGAGGCCAAGTGGGTGTGCTCAGAAACAGTGGATGCTGGGGGGATATGGACAGATCAGTGACAACTGGCTACCTCGGCTTGCCTGGGCACTGAGTGGGGCCTGCAGGAGGGGGAGAGGCTGGCTGCAGCACATGGCTGTGTCCCAGAAAAAGCCAAATGCCCAAGCGCCCTGAAACTTCCACAAGTTCCAGGGATTCTGGAAAACACCGGACTTTCACTCACCTTCCCACTCCTTGCCTTCTTTCCCTCCTCCCTTGGATCTTTCCTGAGCCTCTGCTAAGCACTCTTAGGATATAAAGGTTTGGCTGCATGCTTAAGCCTCTTCTTCCTGTAAGGCTCAGGGAGGGACCCGACTTGCTAAGGCCATGCAGCCAATGAGTGGCAGGGCTATAAGTGGAACCCTGGCTTCCTGACATCTCACACTTGGGGCTGCTGCGATAAGGACATGTCTGGAAACTTCACCTCTGCCCCCTCCGCAGGAGGCCCGGAGCAGGGCTGGCTCCAGGGTATGGAGGCCCAATGGGGCTGCCTGGCACAGGGCTGGCAGGGGTGAAGGCTTCATCCCACCATGGCCCCCAGGGCGGAATCACCAGCGAGGCTGGCCTGTCTCAGCATTCAGACGCATCCTTCCGCGCTGCAGCAGGCTCAGGAAGAAAATAGGATTTTGCCTTTTGTGGCAATTTAAAAGACGGGGGAGAAATTGCAAACACATTCTCCTTCTCGCCGGAGAGCGGCCCATTTGAGAAGATCAATCAGATGTTTTTGGCCAGGGACCCTACAGGTTCACATTTTCCTAAATTACATGGACTGAGAGGAAGATGGGAGAGACTGAGAGGGACGTGTGAGGCCGGAGTGGTGGTGGGGGTGGCTTCAAGCCCAGAGAAGGAGGAGGGGGGGGGACAGAGAGGGTGTGGGGCTCCTTCTCTGGGTGGAGGTCTTGGCTTGTGTTCAAAGGAGCAGCAGAGCCCTTTGGAGACCCCTGCAGGGGGGTTCAGCCCACTCCTCATAACTCCTGCGGGATGATGAGGCTTATTCTGAGACCCGCAAGCCAGAGCCAGGAATGCCACAAACTCCAGGAACAATCTCTCCCTGCAGAATAACTCAGTGGCTGCCAGTCACAGTGTGGCCTGCTGATCTGTCACGATCAGTTGTGAGCTCTGTCATGGGCTTGTTACTAATGAGTATTAAAGACTGAAATCTGGGAGTGGTTTCCAATTAAAACAAAGGTATAAATACATGAATCTTCATCATCTTGGTTAACGGCCACTCCCTTCAGCTGTTCTGGGGGTAACGTTGGAGTCGCCCTTGATTTCTCTCTCTCAAACCCCAGGTCTGATCTTTTCAAAATATACCCAGAATCAGGCTGGGCTCAGTGGCTCAGCCTGTAATCCCAGCCCTTTGGGAGGCTGAGGCAAGTGGATTGCCTGAGCCCGCAGGTTCAAGACCAGTCCGGGCAACTTGGCGAGATCTCATCTCTACAATAAACAAAAAAAATTAGCCGGGCGTGGTAGCGTGTGCCTGTAGTTCTGGCTACTCGGAAGGCTGAGGCAAAAGAATCGCCGGAGCCCAACAGGTTGACGCTGGGGTGGCCATGAGTGTGCCACAGCACTCCAGTCAGAGAGACAGAGTGAGATGAGACTCCAACTCAAAAACAAAAAAGAATAAAAACATACCCAGAATCCAATCACTTCTCTTCTACCATGTGGCTCCCACCCTGGTCCAAACCCCCTTCAACTCTCTCACCTGCAGGACTGCAAGAGTCTTCTCACAGGTCTCCCTCTTCTGCCCTTGTCTTCCTGCTGCCTGGTCCCCAAAAGGCAGCTGGGGGGGATCCTACCAAATTAAGCCACATCATGGGGCTCCTCTCCTCAAAGCCTTCTGATCGCTTGCCTAAAGCCAAATTGGTGAAAAGGCCCACACAACCCAGCCCCCTGTTGCCACTCTGACCTTACTTTCTCCTTGTTCTCTCCACTCCAGCCACACTGGCCTTGTGGCTGCCTCTCTGGCATGCTCGTTATACCCCTGTCTCAGGACCTTTGTATGTCACCTAGAAGGCGACATTTCTTCCATGACAACCCTATATAAACTGTATTTAAAATGGCAACCCCTTCCCATGGCACACTTTTCTCCTCCTGCTTTATTTCTCTTTGTAGTATTTATTATCCTGTGATATAATATAATCATTTGCAGATTTATGTTGTTATCATATGCGTCTCCTCCTCCCACTAAAATCTGAGTTTCCCAAGGGCAGGGGGTTTTCCACTGTTTGTTCATAGCTGTTTTCCCAGACCTTTGAATAGTGCCTGGCCTACAGTAAGGGCTCAATTGATATTTTTCAAATGAGTAAATGAAGGGATTCGCGATTTGGTTATGCTTTCTTGAACAGGAAAGAAAGGTGTGGAATTAAGCTTGTGTGCTGAGAATATTAACATCATGTGATCCTGGGTTTATGCATGGGGCTGTGTTGTGCATGTGAATATTATCTGTTACACGTCTGGACTCTTAAAAAAAAGATGGCGGACAATAGTGCCAACAAGCAGATTCAGGGAATTGCATAGCTCTTAATTGCTGTGTGGTTTTGGGGTAATTGCCCGCCCTCTCTGAGAGACAGCTGAGGAACAACGCATTGGCCATTGCACACAGGACGACTTTGGCTCAGGTACTTGTTCTGGCACCCCTAGCTGAGTGACCTTGATTGAAAAAATTAATCCCAGAAGTGTCTGTTTTCTCATGTCCAACATGGGAGAAGGAGCCACAGGGCAGGACAGACGACACACAGGAGCACAAGCTTTGGAATTAAGGTCAAGACTTGAATCCCGGCTCAGCCACTCACTAGCTGTGAGCTTCTGTTTCACCACCTAAGTGGGAATAACCCAGTCCCACACAGATGTTGTGAAGATTAAATAAATTACCGGATAGACAATGGTATAGAAATAATAATAGGCAACACTTTTAGTACTTACATTCTAGTCATTGTTTTAAGTTCTGTGTGTGTGTGTGTGTGTGTGTGTGTGTGTGTGTAAACATACATATACACATATGTATGCACACATATACATACATAAATAATTTAATCCTTACCACAATGCTGTGAAGACAACATTATTTTTCCTATCTTAAAAATGAGAAAACTGAAGTCATACAAAGCAGTTCACGCCTGTAATCCCAGCGTTTTGGGAGGCCGAAGTAGGAGGGTTGCTTGAGCCCAGGAGTTTGAGACTAGTCTAGGAAACATAGCAAGACTTTGTCTATACAAAAAATCAGCTAGGCATGGTGGCACACACCTGTAGTCCTAGCTATTTGGGAGGCTGAGGTGGAAGGATAGCCTGAGCCCAGGAGGTCGAGGCTGTAGTGAGTGGTGATCGGGTGATTGTGCCATTGCACTCCAGCCTAAGTGACAGAGTGAGGCCCCTACTCGAAGAAGAAGAAGAAGAAGAAGAAACGGAGGCACAGAGTGGTTAAATAATCACCCAAAGTCACACAGCACTCAAAGAATTAAAACTAACACTTCCACCTTCCTCCCTCTCTGCCCCTAAATATAACCACCCAGCTCTCTGATGTCCTGAAACCTCACACACCAGCTAACAAAGGTTGGGACTGGCCAACACCCCGCATTTGCTAGGCATGGCCCCACATCTTAAAAATTTAGAGTTCTCCTGAGCATCCAAACGGAGAAGGGCACCAGGTAGCTGAATTCGGGTTGATTAAATCAAGGAGAAAATCAATTAAGTTTAAATAAAGAAAAAAGATTGGAAATCAGGCACAATGCCTCCTTAATTACAGCACCTAATCACCGGCTGGGAAAAAAAAAATAACTCCAGAACATTTCATTTCATATACGGTCTTGTATCTCTCCAACGAGAGGCCCCTAATGAAATGCACATTACCCCACTTGACTAGTAATTGACTAGGCGCTCCCAACAGTTTCACGGGTTGAAAGGATCAGGTTTGGCAGTTAGAGCTTTTTTTAAAGGACGTGACGACACAGGGTGCTTTGAGGGTTTATTGAGAGGTAACTGACCCCCAAGGTCCCCTCTCCTCTGCAACACAACACACAATTCTCCTGACAAAGAATGCAGCCATTGGGCAGGGCTAAGTGCGCGGTGCAGCAGGCGAGCATGATGAAATGGCTTTTCTCTGCACAGTTTAGACTCATTGCAAACACGTGAGGCCGGGGAAGACCGCCGGCAATCAGAGACCAAATGCCTCAAAGAAATTACTCTGACTAGTGTCCCTGCTTTACAGATCCGGGATTATAGCCTTCTAATTGGTCTCCCTGTCCCCTGTCTCTCCCCTTCCAATCCTTCTCATCCACTGCTGCTGGGACCATCTTTATAAAGTGCACCTCGTTGAGTCACTTTCTTGATTAAAGCCCTTTAGAGTCCTCTTGAGATTAGAGCAGTACAGACTCCTGACCGTGGCTCAGGAGGCCAGACACAATCTGGTCTCAGGCCATCATTTCTCCAATCCTGCCACTCCTTCTGCATCTTTTGTTCCAAGCATACCCACCTGACGGAGTGCCTTCAAACCTTTCTCGCTCTCATGAGTTCATGTCTTTGCAGATGCAAATCCCTCTATCTGGAGCACGCTTCCCTCCCTCCCCTACCTCACTAACTCCTGCATCTCACCTTCCTGGATCACTCCTTCCCCTGGCTGGGTTTGCAGCCCCTCATCTGTGCTCTCAAAGTGTCTGTGTTTTCTCCTATCGTGGCAAGCACTGCCTGGACTAATACTTGTCTGTGAGCCCAAAGAAGGCAGTGACGTAGGTCTGTTGATTGGTTTTGTCCGCAGAACTGAGCACAGTGTCTAGCCCAAAGTACACGCTTACAGACGTTGTTGAATGAGCGTAGGTTTGCCAGTGATGCTTGTGATAATTTGGACAGTATACAGCCTCTTCCTTGCAAGACGAGGCATTAGCAACAGCACCTGTCTTGGGATGCTTTCTTACCTCTTTGTGAATGAATGTGATGAGGCTGTCTCTTATTCTTCTGGTTCTTTAAGGACACATGCAGCACTGACCAGAGCTTTTGGAAATGAACATCATTGATTCCATTGTTCCATCATTCAATCATCCAGCCCCCACTCATCATACACCAGCAATTGCCTGGCACTGAACTGGGCACCTGAGCTTCAAAAAGCTGACAAAGGCGAGAGCTTTGTCCCATAATATCTCACGACTCAGTTCATAACAGGTGGACAAATGGATGCTTACACTACCAGGACATAAGGGATGGAGAGATTTCCTCAGTGGCTCTTTTTACAGAGGAGGAGACCGAAACACAGAGATGTGCTGTGACCTTCCCAAAGTCACCAAGATGATACCCAGTAGACATGCAAATAACACGCATCCCACCTGCCTCCCCTCAAGGCATCTGTATAGTCTTGGGGTAGGCGAATGTCTTCAGGGCCAAGAAATAAACCAGGATCAGTGGAGCCATTCCTCGGTGGGTAAGCTTGGGCACACTTGAGCACGGGTGAGGTTTAGAGGAACATTAGGATTAGAGTTAGTGAGAGGCAAAATGATTCCATAAAGCAAATGTCCAGGGGCCAAGAAACCTATACGCGTACTCGCTAAACAGCTACCTTAGAGTGTTGGAGAGAGAGGAAGTTTTCCTAAAATTACTCTTATTATCCATAGCTTGTGGAAGGCAAGTGTTGAACCACTCATTGAATTCACTCATTGAAGAAATATTTATGGGATTGCTACTATGTGCCAGACAGGGTACTAAGAGCTTTACAGACATTTTCTCATTTAATACATGACCTTTGAATTAAAGTTGAGTTTAAGGTATTATTATAATTATTCCCATGTTGCAGATGCAGAACCAGGAATCAAAAAGGAAAATAACGTGCCCAGCTAGTTATAATTGATAATAATGATAATAGTTGGCATTTGTGGGTCATTTATTATATGTCTGGCACTGTGCTAAGCTAATATATCAGATTTAATCCTCACGATGAAGTGATGGGGTAGGTACCATTAATATCCTGTTATATAGATGAGGTGATTGATGTTCAAAAATATTGAAATAACTCTCTCAGGGTCAATAGCGGGGATGTGATAGAGCCAGAATCTTATCCTAGGTCTGTTAATTCCCAAGCCCAGTATTTCTCAACGTAGTCCATAGACCACCTACATCAGAACCACTTGGGACATCTGTGTGAAATGAAAATGACTAGGCCCACATCAGATTGCAGGACTAAGGACGAGACCCAGGAATCTGCATTTTACACAGTTTCTAGGTGTTTCTTACATTTACTAAACTTTGAGAATTTATTATCACTCTGTAGGTAGGGACCCAGCAACTTTCAACATAAAAGAAATATCCTATTTGACTTTCTTACTCAGCTGATTTGGAAAAAAACATAATGAAAGGAAGAAAATCAGTGAAACTCTCCCTTGGTCTCAGGAGGGCTGGAAGAGATATAAAACAAAGACAGCAAAGACATTTTGATGCCAATACTCCAGCAGATGTGTTTACGCAAGTCGGTTTGATTATAGGTGCTAAAAATACCCTTTTTAAATTTAGGAGCCCAAAACATTTCCCAGTGCTTTACCAAAGAGCACTTTTAAAAAATTTTAATTCATTCCTAACCCCTACCTCCTACAAGTTATTCGTATTGACGCCGGAGTCTCAGAGTCTGTTATCGAGAATTATAATGGCAAATCATGGAGACATTTTCTCTGATTACACAGATTCTCAGTGTGTTTGGCTTCCATCTCCCTGCGAGTCGTTCCTCTGAGTCAGCGAAACACCAGCTGCACTCCTCAACTTCCTTGGGGTAGTTGAATATCAGACCTCAACAACTTTTCCAAATAAATCTTCCATCCAGTGTGACCAGCCCCTGCTTCTTTCCCTTCAGACAATTTTATTATGTTTCTTTACTTTGCAACTTTGATAAAATTTTAACTGGAGAAGTTCAAAGACTTAATTCACAGATGAGGAAACTGAGGCACAGAGAGACGGACAGTAACTTGCCCGAAGTGACAAAGCATGTGAGTAGCAGGACAGAACCCAGGCATCCTGCCTCTGAATGCAGGGTTCTCCCGATTACACCAGGCTGCCTCTCCTGGGATTCTGATCCCCACCACCTGCTAGCTTATGACCTTAGGCAAATTATCCAACCTCTTGAAGCCGCTTTTCTCACCTGTAAAATGGGGATAATAATATTGCCCACTTCAAAGGGACAGCGTAGGGGTTAAATGAGTTAATCCATGCAAAATGCTGAGCATAGTGGCTGGTCCCTAGGAAATTCTCCATAAATGACAGCTGTCATTGTCATGACCAACATCATCATTATCCCCATTGTCATCATCATCATCATCTGTATCACTGTCGTCATCACCATTACCATTCTCATCACTATTATCATCTTCATCACCATCATCATGGCCATCATCATCACCATTGTCATCACGTAGTCCATGCTGATGCAATGAGTAATTATTAATATCAGAAAATTGTGGGATTTTTTTTACCCTGCTTATTTTTTTAACAAGAAGAAACAATGTATGGCACATTGTAAATGTTCAGTAAATATTTGTTAGATGTTTTGCAAATGAATAAAAAAGTTCAAGGGCCAGGCACGGTGGCTCACACCTGTACTCCCAGCACTTTGGGAGGCCAAAGTGAGAGGATTTCCTGAGCCCAGGAGTTCAAGACCAGCCTGAGCAACATGGTAAGACCTCATCTCTACAATAAATCAAAAAATTAGCCAGGCGTGGTGGCACACACCTGTAGTTCTAGCTACTTGGAAGGAGGTGGAAGGATCGCCTGAGTCCCGCAGGTCGAGGCTGTGGTGGCTGTGATCATGCTACTGCACTCCAGCCTGGCTGACAGAGTGAGACTCTGACTCAAAAAAAAAAAAAAAAAAAGATTCAAAATGACTAACCTCATTCAAGGCTTTGAACCAACTGACGTTTATTTCCGTTGGAGTTTAGCGGTGGTGACCATTGTTTCTTGTTTTTTAACTTTCATATGACCATCAGCCCCTATGGAAGGGACACTGGCCTCTGTCATAGTTTACCCATCAAGATTCACTCAAATGTCCTCTCCCCTGAGTCCTCAACCCCATCTTCTCTGCACCTTCCCCATTGTTTGACCTTAGAGAAGATTTTCTCTTCCATCTCTATAAAATTTTATTATTCTCAGTCTTCTTGTTTCTAAAATATCATGAGGGCAAGTTGCAACTTGCCTTGTTGTTGGTGTTTATATGTATTTGATGAGATGACTTAACTGGATCATTTAGGGCTTTCAAATCATCTGCTAAGCCTCTCAACCAGTGGCTTCGTATGAGAATCATCAGCTTTTTAAAAAAATGTCATTGTCTAATCCATCTATGATTAATGTCATCTCAGATTGATGAAACAGAATCTCTAGGTCAGGGGCTCAGGCACTGGCATTTCTTCTTTCTTTTCTTTTATGTATATTTTTATTTTTCTGGACTTAGGGGGTGCAAGTGCAGTTTGGTTACATGAATATATTGCATAGTGGTGAAGTCTGGGCTTTCACCCAGACTTGTGTTCACTGTACCCATTAGGTAATTTCTCATCTCTCCTCCCCTCTCACCCTTTCACCTTTCTGTGTTTCCAAGTGTCTATTATTCCACTCTGTATGTCTAGCTTCCACTCATAAGTAAGAACATGCAGTATTTGACTTTCTGTTTCTGAATTATTTCATTTAAGATATTGGCTTCCAATTCCATTTATGTTGCTGCAAAAGACATGATTTCATTCTTTTTTATGGCTGAGTAGTCCTCCATGGTATATATATGTATACTTTTGTAGGATGTATATATCTATATATCTATATTTATATCTATATCTATATCTCACAATTTCTTTATCCAATCATCTGTTGATGAACACTTAGGTTGGTTCCCTATCTCTGTTCTTGTGAATAGAGTTGCGATAAACATATGTGTGCAGGTATCATTGCTTTGTAAAACACCTCTCCCCTCCCAGCAATTTATTCTAATATAGAGCCAGAGGTGATAACTACTGCTTTAGAACATTTAAATAATTTGTATATATGATTTTCTAGCCAACATGATTGAAACCCATTTGGTACAGATCTTATATTCACATTTGCATCTGTAGTCTTAACATATGTCTTATGGCACTTAGTGTTTACTGAACTTGGTAAAAATCTTTTTTATACTAAACACCATGACTCTCGTTGGTTCATGATGAGTATGGTGCTTCTGACCCATTTAACCTCTCGGAGTCTCAGGTGATCTCTCTCTACACTGAAAATAACATCTATTATTTCGAGTTATTTATGGTAAGCATGGAATGAGATAATGTGGGAAAGGGGTCTAGATGGATCCAGAAACATCACATGTGCCCAGTAAATGTGACTTTTTCTCCTTCTCCCTTTCCTAAGGCCATTGGCAGACAGGCAGAGAAGGGAAGCTAAGAAGCAGTATTTAACCTAAGTGGGAGATATGCCCCAAACCTGAAACTGCCACACCCTTGCCATTGTCACCACCACCATTGGCAGCAACATTATTAACAATGAACCCAAACTCTGTGCCGGGCTCTTTTTAAAACACCTGATATATATTATCTTCTTTAAACCAAAGACAACCCAATCGGGTAGGTATCACGAGTGCAGTTTTCAGATGAGAAAATAGAGGCTGCAAGTGGTTATGTAACTTATCCAAGGTCGCACAGCAAGTAAGGAGTAAGGCCAGGATCAAACCCAATGCTTTTAACCACCTCCCTCATATAGATCGCTATACTTTTCTATTTTCCCAGGACAGGGAACTCATTTTGCAAGCTAGCTCCTGAACTCACTCCTTTCCTTCGAATGTCACGTTATTTCCTTTCTTGTGGATCCAGCTGACATGACACACGTGCCTTCTGTCTCACCTGTTCACTCGGATCAACAGGCAGTGGACGAGTTGGCTGTTGGCCCCATCTCGTTTCTTTGTTCTCTTTTGGAGGCAGTGATGGTTGTGAGCACTTTTGAATCCACCTGAGCTAGATTCAAATCCTAGCTTTGACAGACTTTGTGTGAGCTTTGGGCAAACATCTGAAAGTAGCTGAGCCCCAGTTACTTCTTCTGTGCAAGGAGAGAAGGAACCATGGCTAGCTCATGGGGCAATTGTAAGGATTAACGTGTGTAAAGTGCCTTGGTCCTGAGGAGGGCTCAAAACAAGCCAGTTTGTTGTAATAACAGTAGTTATTCCTATTTGGAGAAGATAGCCTATCTGCCCAGAGGCCGGCCACCTGCCTATAACCGGAGCAGACTGGCTGGCTGGCTAGGACCTGGTGGTGTCCGACGTCTCTGTTCAATTACCTCCATCTGTGGGTAAAACAGCCCCTGCGTAATGGACTGATTAATCTCCTTATCGCACGGAGCACACAGTGTAATTACATCAGAGAATTCAGATCCCCAAGCGCAACATCAATCAACGCGGAGAGAGCGGCTTCACCCTCCCTTCCCTAACAGCCTGGGGGAAAAAAATACATCTTCTCTCCCTGCCCTCTTTGTTCATCTTCTTTCAAAGGAGAGATGGGGACAAATAATGCCTGGGCCAGTGACTACCTAGGGAGGGGGCAGGGAAGGCAGTTGAGAGGAGAGGGCCTATTTTTAAGTCGGCCTCCTCTCAGGTTCTGTGATAGCTGTTACTCACCAATCCCATAAATTTGGAGTAAGTAGGGGAGAAGACACCCCCCTTTTTTTAAAGGATGGCCGGATACAAGAGTAACAATACTCCTAATCGTGTTTCACTAAATTCTTACTATTGTTGTCTGCAAAGGCATGTCTCCACAATAGCCCTATGAGGAAGGCATTGTTGTTAGTACTCATCATACAGATGAAGAAACTGAGGTCTGGAGAAGTTGAAGCCTCCCAGTTGGTGAGTGGCAGAGGCAGGGATCAAATGCCGCCTAGTCCAACTCAAGTCTGAGCTCTCAGGGTCTGTTCCCCATCCTATCTGAAAGTGCTGCGTCTGCGTGAGAGGGCATCTGGCTTCTCGCTGCTCTCACGGAGAGCATGCCTCAGTCCCCCTCATCTCCTTATTTCTCATCTAAGACTCAGCCATCCACTATCATATAATTCATGAGCGTCTACGAGGTGCCAGATACTGGTTAGGTGCCAGGAAGCAAAGTCCCGAACACATGCAGCCCACCCTCAGGGCATTCTAAGCCCGACAGAGAGGATGTGTGCCCAGACCTTCGTTGAAAAGTTGCGATGGTGGAAACAGCATGGTGACTCTCACAGCTGTCATGTTGTGCAAAAAGGAACCAGACACGACAGATGTGATTCTGTTTTTCTGAAGTTCTGAAACAGGCAAAGCCAACCTCACATGGAAAACCCTCAGGACAGTCATTGCCCCTGGGGATTAGGGACTGACTGAGGAGAAGCCTGAGGGCATTTTCCGAGGTGATGAAAAGGTTTTACATCTCGCTAAAGTGTGGGCTCCGGGGGCCTTGTGAATCTGGGAAAATTCTTTTGGAGGCAGTGATGGTTGTGAGCACTTTTGAATCCACTTAGATTTGTGCATTTCATTGTGCGTAAGTTTCTTCTAAAATACTGACAATTTTGGAAAATAAATGGAACTGACAATGGTGGTAGCCATTTATCGTATGCTTCATATGTGCTGAGCCTTCACAAGTGTTGATAAATTTAATTCTCACAATAGCATTATTGAGGCTCAGAGAGGATCAGCAACTTGCCCAAGATTCCACCGCTAATAAAGTTTAGAGCAAAAATCTGTGCTCCCAACCATTACCTTATTCTGCCATCCCATGGTCATTGTTCTCACACAGAGATTCACTTATATTTATGGATTAATCTCTCAGCCAATCAACGTTCGGTGTACTGGGAATTGGGGCTAGGTTCAGAACCATATGATTGAGACATATCCCAGACTTTGAGCTAAAGAAGTTACCAGGCTAGTGGGAGGAGAAACATGTATGTGATTGATCACAACACAGTGTGATATGATCTGTCATGGAGGACCCAAGTCATGGAGAGGACACACCTAAGTCCCCTGGGGAGAAGTGATACCCAAGCTTCCTGCTTCATCAGCTCATGGTCCATTCTGATACCTTTTCTCTGTTTCATCTCTGAGCCTCTGAGAGGCGGATAGAGCAGAGGGGGAGGGAGGTAGCTCTGGCATCTCTGAAATCAGGCCAATGGGGACAAGTCCCTAGATCCTCACCACTAAGTCTCATGTCATTTGATTCTCATTCCGGGTATTGGGAGTCAGACTCTGGGAGGATAGTGGAAGAGTGGGCTTTGGACCCTAATACAGGAGGCACTGAATAGGAATGAAGGCAATCATTTCCCAGTTCACTCTATCTCTTAGGAAGTTAGGAAATGTGGTTTCTCGTGTGGGTTTGGTGACCAAGTACTTGTGTTTGTGATTTAGGACATAAAATGCCACTTTCTTGGCCCTTAAGTAGACTTGGTGGCCACCCCAAACATCTCTACATAAAACATAAAAATAGAGCTCTTCTGTTTGAAGCAGGGTGTGGCAATTTGGAGATCTGGGCACCCAACCTTCAACTCACTCCTTAAGGCAAGCACAGAGATAGCTCCATGGAATATAGTTTGGAAATTGTAGATTTAGGTGAACTCTAAGATGCCCAACCCTAAAATCTGAAGCATTTAAGACTTAGAGAGTTGTGGTCTGTCTTGTTCACAGCGGAATCCCGCATGCTTAGAATAGTGCTTGGCTTAAAAAATAGATGCTGCATGAACATATGCTGGAAAAGCCTATTCATTTAGCGGATAGGTAGAAAGTGGCCAGATTTTTTTTCTCCTGTGTGAAGAAGCACTTGGAAGCAAGGTACCCATAGACACAGGTGGCTTGTGTTGTAGAGTACTTTATAATTCATTGCTGACACTTCAAAATCAGTCATGTACAAATTGTAGTGGTTTTTTTTTTTTTTTTGCTTTGTTTTGTTTTTTGAGTTGGGGGTCTCACTCTATTGCCCAGGCTGGAGTGCAGTGGCACAATCACAGCTCACTGCAGCAGCGACCTCCTGGGCTCAAGGATCCTTCCCTCTTAGCCTTCTGAGTAGCTGGGACTACAGGCACCATGCCTGGTAATTTATTTTATTTTATTTTTTGTAGAGATGGGGTCTTGCTATGTTGGCCAGGCTGGGTTCCTATTATTTCCAGCCAGAACATACCCGTTTTTCTCTTGTGCCCCTTGATGCTTCTCAGCTCCAGCTTTCACCCCTTGTCCCCTCCCGCCGACTTCTTCTTTTTCTTAAAAACAGCTTCATGGAGGTATAATTTATAGACCATAAGATTCATTCCTGTGAAGTGTGCACTTCAATAATTTTTAGTATGTTTCCAGTGTTGTGCAGCCATCACTACAATCCAATTTTAAAACATTTCCAAAGGAAACCTCATGCAGTCAGCACTCACTGCCATGCCCAGGCCCCTCCAGGCCCAGGCAACCACCGGGCTGCTTCCTGTCTCTGCAGATTTGCCACTTCTGGACTTCACATTTAAATGGAATCACCCTCTGTGGCCTCCTGCATCTGGCTGCTTTCACTCCGCCTATGGGTTTTGAGGCCCATCCACGGTGGAGCGTGTGTCAGGAGTTCATTCCGTTTTATTGCTGAGTAGTACTTCACTGGTTGGACATACCACAGTTTTTCTGTTTTTTGTTTTGTTTTGTTTTTGAGTCAAGGCCTCACTCTGTTGCCCAGACTGGATTGCAGTGGCAAAATCATGACTCACCACAGCCTCAAACTCCTAGGCTCAGGCAATCCTCCCACTTCAGCCTCCTGAGTGGCTGGGACTACAGTCACACGCCACCACGCCTGGCTAATTTTTTTTGTTTTTGTTTTTTGTAGAGACGATGCCCCACCATGTTGCCCAGGCTGGGCTCAAGTGTTCCTTCTGCCTCAGCCTCCCAAAGTGCTGGGATTACAGGCATGAATCACCATGCCTGGCCCCATAAAGCAGTTTGTCTTCAGTCATCTGCACTGGGATTTTCCAGGATAATGTTGACAAAGGCCCTTTGCACCGTCAAGCATGGAACAGACATTGGTTATTATTGTTCAGATCACTCTGCTGGCACACCTCGGGCCTTGTCATCATGGCCCTAACTTAAGAGAGAGGGACAGTTTGGCAGGCAGAGCGTTAGACACTTTTAAAGTCATGTGACAAACCCATTTCCATGGACAGCTGGCAAAGAGCCAGTCCAAACTCTGCTCCAACAAAAAGAGGCGTTCACAGAGATTTTTTTTTTTTTTTTTTGGAGTTGGAGTTGGAGTCTCACTCAGTCGCCCAGACTGGAGTGCAGTGGCCACTCCCGGCCACCGCAACCTCGACCTGCTAGCCTCCGGCGATCCTTCCACCTCAGCCTTCCAAGTAGCTGGAACTACAGGCACGCGCTACCACGTCCGGCTAATTTTTTTGATTTATTGTAGAGATCAGGTCTCACCAAGTTGCCCAGGTGGGTCTCGAACTGGCGAGCTCAGGCAATTCATTCACCTCAGCCTCCCAAAGCGCGGGATTACAGGCTGAGCCACTGACCCGGCTGAGATATTTTATTTTTAATTTTTTTGTTTAGAGATGAGGTCTCGCTCTGTCGCCCAGGCTGGAGTGCAGTGGCGTGATCGTAGCGCACCACAGCCTTGAGCTCCTGAACTTGGGCCATCCTCCCACCTCAGCCTCCTGAGTGGCTGGGACAACAGGTGCTCACCACCATGCCCGGCTTCACAAAGATTGCGTGGGCTGAGCTTCCCCTGTCTCTTCCCAGCTCCATCCCCATGGCAGCCTCACTGGATAAATAAAAGAGGAAAGAACAGAAGGAGAGAGGGTTCTGGCGCTCTCCAGCAGGGCGTCCTTATTCCCTTTTGATATTCCAAATAGGACGATAGCCACCAGGTAGCTCCATGGGCCGCGGGAGCATATAAGATCCTGAATGAAGGGAAAACGTCTCTTCTTCACTTTCGCCACCTTCGCCCCTGACCATGGAAGATCCGGAGGTGTGTTTGATTAACAGAGGACTCGATCTCAAATAGGGAAGAGTCCGAGACCGTGCTCAGCTATTCTAGTTGAAGAGACCAGAGAACACTGGGACGGATGAAGTTTCCTGACCTGATTTATTAAATAGCCCTCCTTAAAATAGCCCCCTGGCCTCTCTGTTATTATTAAAGTCCTGCATCTGGATTTTGGGTCTCTGCAAGACCCAGGAAGTTCTTTCCAAGTTAGAAAGACATTCCGTTTGTCTAGTGGTGCATAACAAACCTGTACACTCCCCCAAAACTTGGTGGCTTAAAACAAAAGCTATCATTCAGCTGCTCATGAATCTGCAGTGTGAGCAGGAGTGGGCGGGGCTGGCTTGTTTCTGCCCCGCCCATGGTGTCAGTGGAGGTGGCTTAACGGGGCTCCCTCGCCTGGCTGGAAAGGTGTTGCTGCCGGTCACTTCTTCCCCGTGGGGTGGCTGGAGTTTCCCCATCGAGGGCGTCTGGGCCCTGAGAGTGACCCTACCAAGAGACAGAAGATGTCGGTTTCTCAAGGTCTGGGTCCGGAAGCTGGCACTGCGCCATTTCTGCCACATTCTACTGAACCAGCAATGGCAGTGCCCAGACTGGAGCGAAAGGGACATAAACTTCGCCTCTTGATGGAAGAGAGTGGAAGGATGTGGGGGTTATGTTTTGAGACTCACCAGGCTGGCAAATTCATGGCATGTCAGCAGGTCAGAGGTTTTAGAGGAAAATGCTCTGCAGGATGGTTACACCGCCAGGACTCAGCCCAGCACAAGACATTTCTTAGAATTTCATGTGGGCCAGAGTTGGTTTGGGCCAAACGTCACTTGCCTAGTGGGCCAGTGTCCCTGCCCCACCCCAAGAGAGCCGTGTCCTGGGACATCCAAGCCTTCTTGTCAGGCTTTGGCCAAATGGCTTCTCAGAGCTGGGGAGGCCCACCAGTGAGTCAGCAGGACATCGTGCCCATGGCGGCTCTAGGCCCCTGGAGCACCTGCTTTCATGAAACTAGAGAATTTCCAAATGCATCTTTCCTCGCCTCTCACGAAACTTTTAGGAGAAAATGCCAAAGCTCTCTGGATGTCTCCCAGGAACTTATTGACAGCTAGCTCCTGGTGCTGCTTGATGGCCACCTTTGTCATTCGGATGACCTGGAACCCGTGTTTTGCTCAGACCCAGGCCAGCAGGCCTGCGCTTGTCCGCGTGGCTGTCTTAGCAGCAAATTGCCGATGCCAGTGGCCTTTACGGGTCTTTTCTTGGATTCAGTGTGAGAAGACCAGTTTGGCTTCTCCTGTTAGTGGCTGTGGACATTGGGCAAGGCACTTCACTCCTCTGAGCCTCAGTTTCCTTTTCTGGGCAGGGGTGTTTGGAGCTCACAGTGTCCTTTGAGCTCCAGAAGTTCTCATTATGTTGGTTTGGAGGAAAAATGGACTCTATCTCCAACCACAAAAATACACTGACCAAAGAGCATTGTCCTTTCAGTCACCTGGGCACAAGACCAACATATAAACTCCCACCTACACCTACAGTAGGACGCTGGGTTTGCATTTCTTGAGAGAGAGAGAGAGACAGCGAGAGCCATGAGGCATTTCAGAGCCTGCTGACCCAGTCAGAATCCTGGGGAGTCTGTCTGGAGACCCAGAACTCATTTGTTTGTTCTCCCAACAAATCTTTATTTGGTATTTACTGTTCGTCAGCCCTTTGCTAGGTGCTGAGGATACAGCAACCAAGAAAAAGGACAAACCTGGGCAACAAAGTAAGACCCGTCTCTAGAAAAAGAGAAAAATTAGTCAGGCATGGTGGCACATGCCTGTGTAGTCCCAGCTACTCAGGCGGCTGAGGCAGGAGGATCGCCTGAGCCCAGGAGGTGGAGGCTGCAGTGAGCTGTGACCCTATCTCAAAAAAAAAAAAAAACAAAAACTCATGTGAGGCTTGCATTCTAGAAGGAAAAGAAGAACAATACCGAAATAATAAGACACAATTAAATATATAATGTCTGTCCATGGATGTTGTGTGTTAGGAGCAAGGTATTCTTGGGGAGTGGGTGCCACTTGGATTAGAGTGGTCAGGGAAGGCCGTTTTGGGGAATGTGGCATTTGAGCGGAGACTGACAGAAGAAAAGAGATGGGGCGTATACTTGTGGGTCCTGGGCCATGTTCTGGGCAGAGGACACAGCAAGTGCAAAGGCCCTGAGGCTGCAGCATGCCTGATGTGTTCCAGAAGCAGGGAAGAGGCCAGCGTGGCTGGAGGGGAGGGAGCAAGGGGAGGAGTGAAGGGAGGGAGGCCAGAGAGGTCAGAGGGGCCAGGTCTGCAGGGCCTTGCGGGCTGTCATGAGAACTTAGGCTTTTGTCCTGAGGACACCGGGAGACGGGGTGTTTTGAGCAAAGCAGAGTGCCCTGATCTGGCTGAGGTTCCAGCGGGCTCCCTGCTTCGTTGGAGGGGCCAGGGTAGAGGCAGGAAGGCAGCGAGGAGCCAACAACAGCAATGGCCCAGGCAGAAGGGGAGGGTGGCCGGGCTCAGAGGCGTGTTCAGCTGTCTCTGAAAGGCCAACCTGGCAGGCCTTGCTGATGGATTGGACGTTCTGAGATTCCCTATTGCTGGTGACTTAACCTGCCTCGCCCCTCACCAGGTTCAGCAGGACAGTCTAGACCGGGGTCACCTGACCTCTGCCCAGCGCTCAGCCCACATGGCAACAAGCAGCCTCTACCACCCATGGGCACCGAGGCACTGAGCTAGGCCCACCCTGGGCTTCCCCAGGTGGTGAACCAGAGAACGTTCTGGACTGGAGACCCTTCCTATAGGGGTGACACCCTTTAGCTTTGCCACCTTAAGCAAGTCCCGTCCCAGCTTGGAATCTCGGCTTTCCTGTCGGGAAAATGGGAATTACAGGCTAGGCGTGGTGGCTCACACCCATAGTCCCAGCACTTTGGGAGGCCAAGGCAGGAGGATCACTTGAGCTCAGAAGTTGAAGACCAACCTGGGCAACATAGCGAGACTTCGTCTCTATCAAAAAAAAAAATTAGTAGGATGTGGTGGCACGCACCTGTTGTCCCAGCTACTTGAGAGACTGAGGCAGGAGGATCATGTGAGCCCAGGAGGTTGAGGTTGCAGTGAGCCATGATTGCAGCCCTGCATTCCAGCCTGAGTGACAGAGTGAGATCCTGACTCTACCTCCTGGGGCAGCTGTGAGAATCAAGTGAGACACAGGCTGGGCACGGGGTTTGAGACAGGGAAGAGTGACGCTCCTGAATGGGTTAAGTGCGCCTGCATTGGGAATAGTATCATTTTGTCATTCCCACCGTCATGTGAGCTGCTGGAGAACTTTGACCTTGATTCCGGTCAGGCCGTGGCCACAGCTAAGTCAGCATCACACACTTTGAATGATGGCTCGGGAAAGGCCTGGGCTGGGGACTCATCAGGACACGGCCAAGCTCCTAGCTGGGTGCTGGGCCATGCTGTTTCCAGAAGAGGCTGCTAAAACCCCACCGATGCCCCCCCTCCCAGTCCATAGCAAGACCAGCCTGACAGGCTGGGAATTCTCCCCTGCCCACACTCAGGGCCACATCCCCAGGGGCAGGCCTGACCCTGTCTCTGTGCCCTGGCAAACCTGCCACCGTCCCCTGGGAGCAGCTAAATGCAAGACTGTGTCCGCCATTCTTCCTGAGAACTCGGCTCTGCTGTCCTCTTCTCGGAGCCTCCCTGGGCTCCCTCATCCCTAGGGAGAACCGGGGCAGGGTCCCTAGGGCCAGGAGAAGCCTAGAAGACGTCTGTTTTTTCTTTGAGGCTCCTGGAATATTAATTTAGGAAGGAAAAAAACAAAAACAAAAAATGAAGACATCCCAAAAGTTGTGCTACATTTCAAACGTCGGATTGGACACACGGTGGCCACCTGCACAAAATGGCAATGCAGTGTCTGGGTGAGGCTCGTGAGGTAACCCCAGGACTGATGCTGTGTATGTACATTTTTGTGCTCTAAGCCAAGGAGCTGTCCAGGAGGGGCTCGGGGAGGAATGCAAGATGGCGCTGTGTGATGAACAGTCTTGTCTCGTTGCCATCCCTCTGTCCCTGTTTGTATACGTAACCCACTTAGAGATAAGGTCAAAATTCTAAAAATACCGGAATGTCAGTTTTCTGAATAGGTAATATATTTCCCTGGTATGGAAGTCAAAGTGTTCTAAAGGGCACACAGTGAAAAGTCCTCTCCCTTCCGTCCCTCTGCCACCCGGTCCTTCACCCCAGAGTCAGCTACCGTGGCTAATTTCTTGTGATCCCTTCCAGAAATAACATGCCCGTCTGTGAGTAAATCCTTATAGGTGCATACTGGTTTTTCCTTGTTGTGTCGAAATGGGAGTTTGTTATGCAAACTGTTCTCACCTTGCTGTGTTTGCTAACAGCACACTTCGGGGTTTGTTGCCTGTGTAGGCACAGAGCCCATTCCGCTCTCTAGAGCTGTATAATATTCCGTGTCTGGCTAGTCTACTGCTGGTTTAACTCTTCCCCTGTTGATGAGCATTGAGGGTGTTTCTAAACTTTTAATTAAATAAACAATGCTGCCTTAAGTGATCTTATACCTACATCGTGAAAACTCTTGTTTAAGATTCTTAGGGGTGAGGCATGGTGATGCACACCTGTTAGTTCTAGTTGCTAGGGAGGCTGAGGCGGGAGGATCACCTGAGCCCAGGAGTTCGAGGCTACACTGAGCTATGATTGAGCCACTGCACTCCAACCTGGGTGACAGAGTGAGGCCCCATCTCTAAAAACAAAGATCCTGCCTGGGAGCCATAGAAGGTTCCAAAGCAGAGGGATGACAAGGTTAGATCTTGTAGAAAGATTCTTGGGATTCTCTGAGAGGAGGGGGTCAGTGGAGACAAGAGAGCCAAGGCAAATCAAACAAATCAAAACTATTATTGCCTTTCTTGCGTCTCTCTCTCTCTCTCTCTCTCTCTCTCTCTCTCTCTCACACACACACACACACACACACACACACACACACACGCACACGCACACGCACACACACACTCTGTCTTGCTCTCTTTTGCTCTCTCTTGCTCTCGATCTCTCCTTCCCTCCATGAACAAAGCTGTAATTCATCTTCCCTCTGGCTGGCCCTGGCGCCTTTCCTCTGGTACTGCTCATTATTTTAATTAGACTCTGGGATCTGTTTCCCTAACCTGACATCTTGCTTAGGACAACCCAAAGAGGAGTTGCCTGGCCAGGGAAGGGAAGCAGCCGGGGTTCTGGAAAGATTTCCATCTGCCCCAGCGCAGGAAGGGGCCCTGCTCACCCGGGCCCAGCACTTAAAGGGGCAGCATCAGGAGCATCACGCCTACGGACTTGAGGGCTGCCTCTAAGCTCCATCACTTTCTGGCGCGAGTGACTCAACCTCGCTGAAGTTGCTTCCTCATCTATAAAATGGGACTATTGATGATTCTTCTCCCGTAGGGTTTTGGGAGGCTTAAGTGAGTCGCCACGGTGCTTTTCAAACTGATGGCCATAAAATCAATTTAATGGGTCACAACCACCACTGAAAACACAAGAACAGAAGACGTCAGCGTGCATGATCGTAATAAGGACACGTGTCATGGGTGCAGCGTTTATTTCAGGGTGTGTGTCCTCACGGGTTGTCTTGTAGCTTTATTTCTTTCCCTGGTCCCCAGTCCAGAAGGCTTGAAGGCTACAATTAAAGTACTAAGAAAAATGCACACAGTAGGTGCTCAAACTGTGGCTGCTGATATTTTCTTGCAGGAGCAAGAAAAAGTTTCCTGTTTATTTTCCTGCAACTTCGGTGGGTTTTGCCCCATTTTACACATAGAGAAACCGAGGCTTAGAGGGAGAAGAAGGCTTTCCGAGGCCACATGACCATACTGAGCTGCGATCCTTGCCCTGACCCCTGCCTGAGTAAGGCCTGAACTCCCATCTGGAATCTTTGGAGGGACAATCATCTGTCTGCCAATGGCATATGAGGGCTCTGGGCAGCTGGGGCCTGGCAGGACGTGGGACAGAGGCTGGGCAGGGGTCTCTGGGGCTGGGCCACCCTTGGCTGTGGCCCCAGAGGTGGCACAAACCCCTGGCTGGTAGTCCTGACTCTCCACCCCACCTTCCTACCCAACACAGCTCCCAAGGGAAACACACCAGAGGGAAAAGGCTTTCCTGCTTCCTCCTGGGCTTCCCAGAACCCAACAAGTCTAAACCAGGTCCCCACATGGGCAGGGGCTGATGGGTGGCTGGAGCAGGGCAGGTCTGTCGACTTCAGGGGCTGTCAGAAAGATTCCATGAGGCCAGGACCGGGAACAGGTGCCCAGCTGATGGGCTGAGGGGGATGGCATGGTCCCAGCCTTGGTTCTGGCAGGGCTGTGGCACTGGGGGTCTGTTCCTTCCCTTTCTTGCTGGGCCTCAGCTTCCACATCTGGGCAGTGGGTGTGGTGTATCTGGTAATCCTTGGGGGCCACACCACTCAGATGTCTAGAAAATGTTTCTGTAAGTCTGTTTCTGGTTCTGAGAAGTCTCTTCAATGTCCCCTCTGGAGAAGGCCTTATGTATTCATTCATCCAGCAAACATATATTGAGCACCTGCTGTGTACCAGGGCTCGGTGGCTCAGCCTGTAATCCCGCGCCTTTGGGAGGCTGAGGTGAGTGGATTGCCTGAGCCCGCGGGTTCGAGACCCGCCTGGGCAAGCAAGACCTCAGGGAGCTAGGGATGCATAGAGGATCAAGACAGACACAGTCCCTGCCTCTCTGGGATCCTGCATTGTGGTGTAGGAGACAGTTACAAGTCAGGAAGGAAATGAGTGCTTTGAAAACCCTGAAGGAGGGTTCAGCATAATACATGAAGGCAAAGTAGCCACTTTACCATGGTGGCCAGGAAGGCCCCTCAGGGGTGACGTGTGAGCTGAACCCTGGAGGGTGAGAGGGAGCGAAACCTGCAGAGATCTGGAGGAGTCATCCTGGCAGGGAGAACTGCAAGTGCAAAGGCCCTGAGGCGGGAACCGGCTTGGAGTGTTGGAAGAGCTGCAAGGAGCCCAGTGTGGCTGAGCCAGGTGAGCCCACGGGTGGGACGAGGGTGGAGAGGTAGCCAGGCCAGATCAGGCAGGCCTTGAATGCCATGTCAGGCCACTAGCTTTTTTCGGGAAGCACGGAGGCACCACTGGGGGCTTTTGAACAGGGCAGCAACAGGATCGGTGTGCACCTTAAAAAGATCATTCTAGCCGGGCTCGGTGGCTCAGCCTGTAATCCCGCGCCTTTGGGAGGCTGAGGTGAGTGGATTGCCTGAGCCCGCGGGTTCGAGACCCGCCTGGGCAAGCAAGACCTCATCTCTACAATAAATCAAAAAATTAGCCGGG